>CM052095.1:12687807-12777394 GCA_028453745.1 Agapostemon virescens | reverse complement strand
CTACGACGGGCACAGTCAGATTCAGGCTACCTACGACGACTCCGGCAACGCAAAATCATTGCAGTACAACGATCCGAGTGGTGAATATCGATAGGACACGGTAGGAACTCGCTGGTCGCGCGGAAGCGGAAATTCTCGGCAAGATTTCTGTCTTCGGTTTTGCTCGTTGCCTCGCCAAAGGCCGGGCCTGTCCCAAATCGACTGCTAGAAAAGAAATAGTTTTGAAAAATAATCGTTTCCAATAAGCTGCGACACGCGACCTGCGAGAACTCAGAGTCCACCGAACGAACTTAGCGTTTGCTGATCGATGCATCGCACTTTTGTCGAGAAGGTTATCGAGTGAATTGGAAATCGTACGACCGACCGGTGCGGCCGCCGTCGCAACCGGAAGCGCAGTACACGGAAATGCAGCCCAGTTTGCCGCGAGCTTCTCAACGTCAAAGAGCGCGAGCTCGGCCGCAGCAGCACGCGCAACCGCAGCCGCAGCCGCAATCGTACGAACCCGTTTTGCCACCGGCGCAGTCCCACGATAGCCTGCCGCCTGATATCAAGCAGCTTCTCCACTACCAGAAGATGCTACCTTACCTGAATATCATCCCAGAGCCCTTCAGGTAATTTCCTTCGGGTCGTTTAATTCTTAAACCGAGAAGTTACGAAAGATAATCGTCGCGCGAACGAACTATTCCAGATACGAGAACATAATCGGGGCGCAACAGCAACAGCCTCAAGCTCAGTATCAGGCGGATGATCAGCCG
Source organism: Agapostemon virescens (assembly GCA_028453745.1). Classification (NCBI taxonomy): domain Eukaryota; kingdom Metazoa; phylum Arthropoda; class Insecta; order Hymenoptera; family Halictidae; genus Agapostemon; species Agapostemon virescens. Next base: position 12,776,639 of record CM052095.1, on the reverse strand, counting down.
CGATACGTTCCGGAAGCAAGACGCCCATCTTCCCGTGGAAAGGCGCGCATCCCGTCCAGACAGAAACGACAGGCGCACGGACAGGCACGACAGCCGCACGGACAGGCACGACAGCCGCCACCAGAGCAGCAACTTCACTACGACCCTAATCTGCCTCCTGAGATTCAGCAGATACTAAAATACCAGCAGCAAATTCCGTACATCAATATAATTCCCGAACAATATAGGTGAATTCTGTTTCGTTTAACCCCCGAGCGACATTACCTCCTCTCTCTCTTGCTCTCGAACTCGCGTCCAGAGACAGCCACCTCCGATAGTCAAGACTTTGGCGCGTTTCGTCAAGGACCTCGAAAAGTCCCGCAGGAAAGGCGCAGTCTTTGTCGCGAGTCCCACCGATCGGTGTCCGTGATCAGGGATGCCAGGCGGGCTTGTACTCCTCTTGAAATGCTTTCCCCTCCGCCGGCGAATGCGACTCGGTTCTCTTCGTGGCGGGGATAGCGTGTCGTCGCGACAACGACTCATCGGGTGTCCTAGAAACGTTCGAATTTCCTGAAACAAGTAATTTCTGGGATTATTAAACTTAAAGTATATAGGTGGGCACATTGTCTTTAAGTTAAGAAGGGTTTTCCTAAGCTGACCTTTGCTAAAAACGTCCTCGATCCGTGGTTTGCAGTTTGCAGACCGCTATTCTAGAAAATTGTATTCCTCGCGCGGAGAGTTCAAGCTCGCGGAAATTCGAGGGTGAAGGGCGAAGCGTAAGGGTTGTACGCGATAAATAAATGAATCCCAAAAATTAAAGGTTCAACGTGGAGGCGGCAGCGAAGGACCAGTTGGACGCGGTCCGAGCTCACTTTCGAGAATCGGCGAACACACCCCCGGAAAGATATTCCCCCAAGCACAGGCAAAGAAGACAAGCTCGGCACCCTCACCAGCAAGTGCAACCTCAGCAACCGCCGGCGGAACCGCAACTACATTACTCGACGAACCAGCCAGCCTACGTGAAGGAACTGCTGAACTACCAGGCTCAGATTCCCTACACCATTCTGCCTAACCTGGTCGGTATTACGCTCCCGGACAAACCGTACGTGCCTCAACCCGTTCAGAGTCCAGCGGCGTCACCGGTTCCCGCGCCTCTTCCCGCTGCTCAGCCTCAGTACCACGGCCAAGGAAACGCGTACCAAGGCCAGACGCAGGCAGCGAACGCCTATCAAAATCAAATAGGCTCGTACCAAAATCAGGTGGGCGGCTATCAGGACCAAGGGAACGCGTACCAGGGTCAGCCGAACGTCTACAAAAATCAAGCGGACGCGTATCAGCCTCGGCAAAACGCGTACACCCAAGCGTACCAGAGCCAGCTCAAGTATCCGCAATATTCTCAAGGCCACCCTGGTCAAGCTGGCGTACGTCCGGTCACCGAGAATCAATATTGAGACCGACGGTTCCCGCGTTAATTGTTACGTACGTTCTTCTAATCGGGGAGATCGATTCTAGCGGGGGGTAAACGGTATCCAGATAGCACAACGACGTCTTAGAGAAATGGATATGTTATAGGGAAATGTCCCAGAAATTCTGCGTCCTAAAAAAGTCTTCTAGATGTCTCGAACAGTTTCGAGAAGTCCAAAATTTTCAACGTCGTAACGACATTCGTCTGGAAGCGTCTTTGAGACGTCCATCTTAGGTCATAGGATGTTCAGATCTAAAATGGACGTCTCAAAGATGTCTTCTAGAAGTTTCGAACATTTCTGAGACGTCCAGGTTAGGTCGTAAGATGTTTAGACCTAAAATGAACGTCTTTAAGACGTCTGTGCTATCTGGGTAGCGAGTATTATACGCGAGTAAGTAGACGCAGTTTGATAAGACAGATAGAACAGATGTTTTAACACTAGTTTTACGGTACTCTAAAAATGAGTCTATGAATGAGTCTACTCGAAGTTCTAGCTGCTTGTTAAAATAACAATGAAATAAATCTGCCGAACAATTCTGCCTGGAAGCACGATTACATGTTCGATAATCGTGAAATTGGAGATATTAGAATCCGCCACTTTGACGTAAAGCTAATGTCAGAGGAACGTCGCGCGTTCGAGAAGACGCAAGCGAACCCGGCGTTTCGTTTCAACATCGGCGAGCATGCGATACTAAATAATTTAATAGCAGTAAGAATACCGTCTCGATAAAATACTATATGTGATAGCTCGGTAATAACAACCTTATTCTGTAAGCCTTGAGGTAAAACTTCGCTTGATATCCCGGTAAATAGAAGAAATGTGATTTCTATGTTACGATAACGTCTTCTTATTAAGGTGTGTGGTTCGTTCCGTTGTTTTTTCTCCGAAATAAGCGCAACGTTCGTCGATTTCTCGTCGAAGAGGAAGATGCGCGCGATCGATTCGACCTTTTCCACGGCATCGAACGGTCGGGATCGTCGACGAGTCGATAAACTGGGATTTTCGAAACTTGTACGTATAAAAATATACACTGTTTAACGAGTACCACGCCTACGTATTCCTAACGAAAGAGAGTCTCTTCGATTCGGGGGAAACGAGCGTCGACGACGATTCGCAACGGAGAAGAGGTAAGTTTGCCAGCGAGATTATGCCCGCGAAATGCGGGCGAGTTGTCAGATTAATGAACTAGTAAACGCGATTAATGCGAGCATTCGAATAGTCCGAGTGCCGCGTGATCTCGGATCATTAAAGAAACTGCGCTCGGTTGCGCCGCGTTGCGCATCGTTCGCCCAATTACAGACACGATCCGTTTTTTCTCTAATGAGCTTCTCTCCCGCGAAACGACCAGCTAATTGTTCGTATACAAATTAACTCGATAGTTCGGAAAGCTGTGTTAATCGTTCGAACGACCGCGCCGTTGAACGATGTTACAGAAAATGGCCGTTCCGCCGACATTGTAACGCGCGAGCCGATCGATCTTGCGTTTAATTAAACGGCTGCGCAAAGTTACGATCGATCGACGATCTACCGTCGAGATGCGCCCGTGCGCGTTGGACATCACAGCGATGCAGCGCATAAACTGGTCACCGATTAAAACGGTGCAGTTGTCGCAAAGTATTAATGCGATCTAGTTAGGAATACGGAAGTGACCGGCGCATATGCTTCCTGAAACGGCCGTACCGTTACGTGACTAGGAATACGTGTTCAACCGCGAATAGGCATTGACCGGTGATTTATACATATGCCGATATCGATTTTCGATACGATAGACTCGATTTTCCTTATCGAGTTACCGTCCGACCGCCCTTTCTTTCGCAACGCTTTTCTTCGAATCCTCCGCCGCGATATTTGCAAACCAAATCCGTTTTTTCGCTCGTATCGCGATTCGAATGCATATCGTTCGCTCCACGAAATAACATTTACGCTTTACGATTATTGGGTTTTCTGCGATCGCGATTTAAAGCGGTAAAAAGGCTGAACGAATTCACGAATGTTCATAAGTTATTTTTAAACTTTTGCAGTCAGTTTCTGCGGACAATTTGAATGGGAATCGTTTGCTCCGCGAAATAACACGCGTTAGTCTTGTCTTAGTTTGATTCCTCGTCACGGGTGTCACTTTTAAAGGGAAATGTTAATTTTCACGTAACTCTGATCAACTTCTGATATAATACACGCTCGGGAAAAGTCGTTCTGGTTTTTACACGGCGCCGCGTAACAACGGTGTCGTTAGGAAAGTTCGCCGAACGGTCGCAACAAATTTATTGCATCGAATCGCTTAAATTACGTAATTATGCTCACGCTTCTGCGAACCTCCGCCGAACTATGGGCTTTGCCAACGAACGCGCGCGACGGGGAAAGGGTTTTGACCCGTTGCAACTGGAAAAGCGTTGATATTAAAAATATCGTATGGCATAATGTCGATTTCGTAATGTGCCGCAAGAAGTAATACAAAACACGTGAGCCGCGAACTACTATAATTACGTCCCGCCGCCGGCGTGTCAAGAGCAATGCGTAAAAAACTGTCTTTTACATTTTACTCGCAACTTTCTCGCCTATCTAGATTATCGCAGGCTACCGCCGTTTCAAAACGGGATACGCGCGAGATCGTATCGCGGATTATCAAATATGCACTCCGCTTCGAAACCCCTTGTTCGATTTCAATTCTCGAGTGCACGCAATCTTCGCCTTTCACCTCGGATTTCTTAGAAAAATATTCAAGCCCAACTCGAGGACGATCGATCAAACGATTTCGCGCGGGGAATCTAAACGAAATGCTCGACCTTTGACGACTCAAATTGATAGGCCAGACGCAGTGACCTAAAGCGCTAACAGGGTCGACGCATTACTGACCCGAAGCCCGTTCGACCGATAATTAGTTTGTCGAGTCAGTCGCGGTACCGGGTCGAGTTGTCGCGGCCTCGGATTTTCCAGCACGACCAGCTGAAACACTTCCTGGATAATAGAAACTGAAACATTGCATTCCGTGCATACGGGGCAGGCGCGTTACGTGACGATCGAACGGGGTACCTGTACTATCAAAGGAAAAAAGATCAGTCGAAATCGACCAACCGTGAAAGTTAGTGGTTGGCCGGACCATTTACCCTACATACGCTCGCCATATAGAAGTGCGTCGCGACGCGGCCGCCAGTTTCGTCCAGCTACCATCCAGAAATCACCTACACCATCGCCATGCAGTTCCTCGTGAGTACTCGCCGACAATCCGTCGTTCTGTCTTGCCTCTCTTTCGAATCATCCTTCCAATCTCTCACGAGGTGGTTCGTTCGTTTCGCTACTCGTACCTGCGTAGCAAACGTCGCACGATTAGGCGCTAATTAAAAGTTCCGCAGAAAATTAATCTTGGATCGATTCTGTGCACCGAGTCGATCGATTTCCATTCGCGGTAAAATAAAGTGTGGACGCGCGTTCGTCAGTGGCCTTCTAAAATGGCGGAATAAATCGTGCTATTAACGCGGCGACGGTGAGAAAATTGTAATCGATGCGCGTCGGTGCATCGCAAATTGTTCAAAGCTAGTCAATTCGGTCGCTTGAAATTTCAAATTCAAAGGACTGCGAAACGCGTTCCGAAGAGTATAAATTTTCCATCCTAATTTCGCGCGAGCCGGCGTGACCTAGTTCGGCGACGGTGGTCGTCGGAAACAAAATAGTTTCGTAGAAAATTTCAGTCCGTTATCGGCAGCGTAAAATCGCGCTGGCATTTGAAAGGTGGTCGAGTGGCGTCGAGTGCTTTCGTTGTGTTTCCAGCGGGATACACAACGATTGTCCGACTTTCTCGATCGCGATCGATTCGAACGACCGTAACAGCGTTTAGGAAAAATTCGCGAGAGCCGAACGCGCCGAACGTTCATTCGTGACACAGAATTCTACATTAGCGATGCACGAATCGCGCCGTCGAGGAGAGGTGAAATGAAAATAAAGTGGGTCGCGTTGCATCCGTGGATGTAGGCAAATGGGATACGTGAAATGTGGCCGGATCTTCGAGACACGCGAGCTCCCCCACTATTTTACAACGATTTTGCGCGGTTGAAAAGCGGAAGAAAGCCCTCGAATCTTTTCCATCCGTCCCGATCCTCCAGCTCCAATCAAATCTCTTTCATTCTAGATTTTCATACTGGCCGTGCTGCCTATCTTCGCCGCCGGCGATCGCTTGGGAGACGACCTCCGATACGCGACTCGTGGTAAAGTACATTCCACGCCAAAAGCCCTTGCATTTCGAACAGAGCGCAAGCAATCACTTGATTTGCAGGTCACCTGCGCGAGAAGAGGCAGCACCAGAACTACGCCCCGCTGAATCAGGGACCGGGTCATCTCCAGCAACTGCTGCATGCTCAAAACGCGCGTGCTCCGCTCGTGAACATTCCGCCTCAGCCGATCCCGAAGCTGGGACCGTCTCAGCCGATCAAGCCGCAGTACCTGAATCAAGCGCAGGTTTCTCAGTACCGGCCGCAAGTGACGATCGGAAACGGGGCGCAGCAGCCGAACTACAAGAAACCGATCATCCCCCAGCAACCGCAATACCGTCCCCCGCAACCCGCTAATTATCCTCAGCAAGGCGTAAGACCCAATTACAACGTTCCCCAGCAGCCGCAGTACTCCTCCAAGTTGCCGCCCCACGTTCAACAGCTGTTGCAGTACCAGCAAAGCTTGAGCAATTAAGTTCGAGCGTGCGTGGCGGAGCGTAGATTTTTATCCCATAGTTTCCGCGATGTGACACGTCGAACAGAGTCGAGTACGTTTTCGAACGAACAATGTCGGAAGCAGCGAACGAAATACTCACGGCAGGACGCGCCGCGCGTAACGTTTCCGAAGTTTCTCCGTCGATTCGTAATTACCCTCGTCGCGCATCGATTCCGTTATGCGAACGACCTCGCGCCGGTTTCCCCGTTCCTTCATTTCTCAGCCGTTGCTTTCGTTTCCCCTCGAACTATCCGAAGCCTTCTTCGCAGGATCTGGCCGACCTGTGCGACAAAATTCGTTTAACTTTGCGGATATACTTTAGAGATTGATTATACTTGGGATATCGTATTAACGAAGGTGTATATCGAATAATCTAAGGGTGGTTATCTAAAGTATTATTTATTAGCCTATAGTTGATTGTAGCGAATAATCGATCACTATACCGATGTTACTTGTACTTTATTAAAATACTTTGAACGATCGTGAACAGTTTCCTTTATCGATCCGCGTTCGAAGGATCGCGACGAGAGAAAGACTCGGGGAAAGCGCTCGGAGAAAGACGAAGACGATTTAACGGAACGACGACTCGCGTTGCGAAGATAGCGGATCGACGCAGCCGCGGCGAAGGGGTTCTCGGGGCAACCGGGCATTACGTCAAATTACGTCGTTAAACGCGGCGTGGCGCATTAAGTGCATTGAATTCGTCACTCGAGAAATCAAGGTATCATCGCACCGATGAATCCGCACAAGGGGCGTTTCTACCGTTCCTCGTTTCTCCCGTGGATGCTACCGAGGCAGCGATCGGACCCCCTTCCATTGTCGCCCACCCTGCGAACGACAATCCACGCGTTGCAGTCTCCGGACTCCGGTCTCCGGTTTAGGGCCAGAGAACAGCCCTAAACTGTGCTCGTACCGCAGTCACACCACCCTGCCCCCGAGTTTTACCTCTGTGCATGCCCTGAATGCGTCCCCCTTGTCCCGGATGGACTCACCGACAAACAGGGAAGAGGATTAGCGAGTCCATTAAAGTCGCGGACTCTATTATCCAGAGGACACGGCCACGGTGACATCAACCGCTTGCCATTGGCGTAGGGAGCCAGCCAAGCCCGGAAAACAATCGGTACACAGCGACGGGGATCAGCGGTTACCTAATAACAAACAGATACAAACGTTAGACAATTTCTATCGCAATAATATGTACCTATCTGTAGAAGCGCAGTCGGAAACCGATGGAAACATTTTTATACAAATTAGGACCTTTGGAACTAGGAAAATTAGGTCGTCAGGAGATTCGGAGTTCCACATTGCATCCCTCGGTCGCCTCCAAGTAGGGTGACAGAATTTCTGTTGGAAACCAGAGGAAAATTAACGGGGTTACAAAGCGAAAATTGCAACCGTAGTATGCTCGTAGTAGGCGAACGAAATGGCGGGCGATTAACGAGACAAAATTAATGCGCGAGTCTCAAAGTCAATGGTCGAAGATTATGCGAGCGTGATTCGGAGAAACGAAAGCGGGAATAATTTTCTTTCGACACGGGGCGTGCGTTGCGGAGATTCGCAAACGCGACTTTCGTGCGATTCTTTTCGAAAAATCGACGCCACTGGCTGGGTGGTGGGGCGATGGACGAAGGGCGAAGGAGCGAGGGGAGAGGGGTCACGGAGGCAAATTACAAAGGGAGGATTACCGGCAGCTGGGCTACCAGGCAACCATCTCTTTTCTGGGTCTCGCTCGCGAGCCATCCACGTCGCTCGAGAGCCCTTTGTCCTTCGACGCATTTGTAACATAATTATCGGAGTTATAGCAAGCCAAAACCCAATCCGCATCTGAAGGGGCGCATGTGACGCCCGGTTATGAGTTGATACCGCGTGCAACGCCCCGGCATAACCTCTCGCCTGCGAATTCACCGCTGCCTATCGATACCGATGCTCGATTGTCTCGACACTCGATACTCTCTCAAAGAGGAAATATCACACGCGTTACACTTTTACAAATCGCGCATGTTTCGAATGTCACAGAATCTTGGAAAATCTAGAATAGCTTGAATACCTTGGAAGTTTACTTACCTCAAGTTTTAGAAGAATCTGTAGCGGCACGGAAGACAGCGCGAAGAGACGAGTCAAAGACGTCGAGACGCGTGAAGTGAGCGTACGGAGAGAGAGCGAGAACGACCAAATTGGCGCGAAGAGAGAAAGAGAAAGAATGAGTCAAGACGCGCGAAGCCAGCGTTCAGAGAGAGAGAGAGTGAGAACGAGCGAGTGGGCGCAAAGAGAGAGAGAGAAAGAATAAATCAAGACGCGTGAAGTGAGTGTACAGAGAGAGAGAGAGAGAGAACGAGCGAATGGGCGCGAAGAGAGAAAGAGAAAGAATGAGTCAAGACGCGTGAAGTAAGCGAGAAGAAGCACAACGGTAGTGACAAGGCGCGCGCATGCAAGGAAAGAGAATAAAGTAAACCATTGTGCGCGACAGTTGTAAAAAGCGAGCTGTGAAAGCATCGAAAGATTGATACATGGAATACTGCGTGTAAGTTTAATAAGCTTAAGTTTTAGAAGAATCGTCAGCCGGACAGCGAACGCGTTAATTCGGATGCTTCGTGTCGCCGTGGATGGAAGGAGAGAGAGCAAAGAAGGTTAGTGCGTCCAAATCTCGTATGACAAATTATATAGCCAACGCGGTGTTCGAAATAGACTTCGTCGCGCGATCTCCGCGTGTGTCACGTTTTTGCAACGTTCACGCTGAAAAGAAACGAATCCCTTGTAATACAGTATCTAATCCCGTAGGTTATTTGGGAGAGAGGAGACTCCGAGGGAGCGACGTACGAGCCAACTCCGTCGGACGAGGCAATATTGTTGGATTTTTCCATTGAGGGGCCGAGTCGATAACTTTCATAACAAGATGCGGTGTGAGCGTGTGAAACGGGTTGCGGTTTGCCAGAGTGTTCCAATAATTGTGCTTAATCCTTGGGGCGACGGCACGCGGCGACCAATCGCTGACAAATCCTAGTTAACCCTCTCTGGCTCGGACCTTTTATCTTCGGTGCTCTCGTCGCTGTTCTGCCGAAATCCTGACCGAGTTGCCATTGCTGGCGCACGAAAACGGAAGACGCGTATCGTCGATGCGGACCTGTTCCCCGAGGACCTGTCTTGGGCGATTTCGCGATCGAACGACGAAACTCGCGTTTCTATCGTTTATCGGGGTCGCGGAAGAAAAGACGCGCGCAAAGAGACAAGCATAGAACAAGCTAGGAACACGGAGAGGGGAACCCGTGGAGGCTAAACAATGCCGAATTCGATGATGCTCCGACCCTTTTCCCGGGACCGCGATACCATTGTGAAAAGAAGCTAGACCGGAAAAATCCAGCATGGCCGACGAAAGACGGGGACCAATCTCGTTGCGTGTTCCGCGACAGCTGCGCATCCCTAGGCGATCAAGATTTCTCCTGGCATCTCTTGCTGCGCTTCCTTCTACGCCCTAGCTTTCTGATTTTTGCCTTACGGAGTCAGCCATTGTGAAGGGACCCGGTTCCCTCGAACATCGGTCGCAGTCTTCGTGTGGTCTTAAGCCGACGTCGCGGATCCTTCGACGTAAGTAACACAGCCGTATCTACGCGTTGAAACAAGGCGATCGATATTCGCAAACGAAGGCATCGACGACGTATCGTTGTTCGGCCTTGAAAGGGTTAAGCGGCCAGTGTCTCCGAGTCGGTACACCTGCCACGCCCGCCTTTAGTCTCGCCGGGTTCGTTCTGCCAATTTGAACAATTAAAGTCAATAATATCGGGAAACAGATTACAAGCAGGGCGATGATCCCGGCTCGGTGAAAGGGCGCTGGCCCTTTCTTCGTTCGCTGGTAGCCCGGCGTGATTTTCCTTGCGCTCGGGCCTTCTTAATCCAGCAACGAGGTAAGACCGCAAAATCCATAATGATCGACACCTGTGACCGAGATTCTCGGCCACGGAACGGAAGGATGCTTCGGATAATGCCGAAAGGGGTGTTCTTAGGTGGTTTAAGCGACGCGGCAGCGTCAGGTGGAGCGAGGCCCGACCCCCTGCGGTACCCTTTTAATGCACTTTCACGTGGTCGTTGGGCCGTGTTCGCGTCGGTGCGTTCGTCTTCGCGCGCGTCCGCCGCCACCGAAATAGTTAACGCGCGAAACCTGTTAACCGATTAAACGGGTTCGTTAAGACGACCGTCGCTGTCCACGATAATTACCAAGAACGTACGGCTAGGTAGTCCGTCGAATAGCTTAGCATACAGCTCGGTATACAGCTCGCCATATTTCGGATTCGCAACGTTCCGTTAGAGCGCGGTCGCAAATAGACCGGTTCGCTGCCGCGACAAATTGCACGTCGAATCGACGAGGAAACGGCACGCGACGGCGAGCATCGCGATCTCGAAAATAATGGAACGAAATCGGTCGAGAGCGGATACCCTATTTGTCGATCCGTGACATTTCACTCGGCAACCCGTAAGAGTAGTCAACGGGGCACGATCCGGCGTCCGATATAATTTATTCGGACAATAAGCGTGCGCCCCTTTACCCTCCCTTTCTGCCTTGTGCCTTCGGTGCCTTGTGCCCTGCCCTGCCCTGCCCTGCCCTGCCCTGCCCCTGCTCGGCCCTGGAGCTCACGGCATCAGTGTCATGGCGGTGATGAGCCCCTCAATGACAACGACCAACATAATCTGTTCCCATCGGCAAGTAGACATAATGGACGCGTCGACGGGGGCTAACAATGGAGCGGCATTTTACAGGAGAGCGCCGCTGGAACTCGAAAAACCCCCGCGCTCTGCGCTACGACTACGGGAAAAAGTAGAACGACGTTGAAAGAGGATAGGGGAGCGAACGCGAGCACTCTATTATGACGGACGAAATTGCTGTCTAAGCTGCGATCTTCTGGTTTACCGTTGGTGCTAATGCCACTTTTTTCCCCCCTCCCTCGACCTCTTTACCGTTTGCATAATCTATGCAAATCTTCGACCTAAATCGTTCCCATTAGACGTTGGAACGGCGAGGAGAGTAGCGTTGAGTACTTGTAACGAACGCGAATCGTTGTCCCCGGGGGCACCGTAATTTTGAACGATTCCGTGGATCCGCGGGAACGCGTATTCGAACGCGAAGACATCCGAGGAATGCCGTTGCGAGAAGGAATTAGAAAAAGCACGTTAGCCAAGGAAACGGAGGACATTGCGAAGGGTAGGAGGCGCCCACCTGGCATCCCGGAACGGGAAAGCAGTTTCGTCGTTCGCTGCGATTATCTCGGAAACGGTCGGAAACGTACGTGCAGGCCAACCTCGGCGTTACTTTATTAAATTCCTGACACGAGGCGGCAGGGAGCACGTGCAAATATCCATTCACGACGAAAAACTAGGGTGTCTGACGGGGCTCACGGCGTTCACGGCGCGGAGACGAGGCGGCCGCGCGCTTTAACGCTACATTCAGGGTGTGCCGATGCGTGTGATTTAGCTGCCGTTGCGTTCCCTGTAAATTTTAATACACCCCTTGCCTCCTCCGTTTTCTTGCACGGAGGAAATTGAAATACCGCGGAATCGGAATTTTAATCGTCCTCGACGGGGACGGGTCTGAAAAATGTCGAGCGACGAGCGCGACGACGGAGAAACGCTTCGCGAAAAAGAATCAACGTACCCCGCGGGAGTCATTTTTCTTCGTGGAAAAACGAATTTTCACGCGTACCGTGTTTCTCGAGGAACGAGTCGAGAACACAGCGGAAACAATGAACCGAGCCAAAGTACCGGGGACCATTATTCGGTCGGCGTTTCACCCCAAGGCGAACGCGCGCGACGCAACGAATCTCCCTTTTGGCAAAGAAGTTACCAAAATCTAGATCGGTGAAGTGCAGCGCGGTCCGGATCCCGGGTGCAGCAGGCCGGCCCTCCGGTTGCTCCGCTAATTGACTACAATGCCGGTCGCGTATGGAGCGCATTTTCTGTTTTGTTACCTCAAAACAAAGCCGACAATGCGGCTGATCCGTGAGTGGCCACTCGACCACCCTTTCCTCCGCGACCCCCTCCTGGTCGTTCCCGTCGCTCCCGCCCGGCGATTTTTCCCGTCGGGTCGCGTCGAAGCCTTCGACCGGGACTCGCCAGTCCTGGAGGACGACAAGTCGCTCGAGGATCGAGCCACGAAATCGAGATTGTAACATATAGTCGAGTGCCCCTTTGTCGACCCACCGACGGAGAGCGCAATTACATCCTCGCCCCCATTGTGCCTCGACAGCTTTTTGTTACTGTTTCGTCCGGTTACCTTGTTCCGAGCGACAGCCTACGGATGCCAAGGGGGTCCGAGGAGCAGAGAGAGAGAGAGAGAGAGAGAGAGAGAGAGAGAGAGAGAGAGAGGGGTTGGAGCGAAAGGGAACGACGCTTCGCGCGTCCTGCGTAGACTTTAGAACTTTGCAAAGACTCGCAATTTTCCCGCGGGACGATTCGGTGGGAATAACGCGAATCCGTCGGGCTATGCGACAGACTACTCGCGACGTCTCGAGAAGAATCGCGAGACCGAACTCTGTGTACGGACGGAACAGCGTTTACTTTGCAACCTCGAAGCGCGGCGGCGGCTAGAGCACAAGGAACTTTTTATCAGCCGCAAGCTCCGACTGTGAACGTAACAAAAAGCGACCTTTCGAGTGTCGCGGAATCGATTCGTCGATCCCCGGTAATTAAATCGAAGCGAGAGAGCGGGGAGAAAGCAACGGGACGAGAAAGGGCATGGACGGGGCGCAACAACGAGAGGAGACGAAAGAGTACGGGGCCGTGGAGACGAATGGCATTGTGGAGGGTATTGTTTCGCGAAATGAGCCGAGTGTTACGAATCCCATTGGCCGTGCTCGTGGCAAGGTGCTGATGTGCTCGACCGGTGGGAACCACTTGTCGATCGCTCGATGGACGAGCCGCGCAAGCTTGCCGGTCGCAATTACGCCGTCATATCGTTGCGACTGTGACTAGAATGCCGACCGGGGAGGTCCCTTTTAGCTCGAGCGTAGGAATTCATCCTCCGGGGCGGAATTGCACCGGTGCGACGTCTCCCGATCGTCCCGAGTGCAGTGTGCCGAGTGCCGAGTGCCGAGCCTCGAATGCCGTCGTCACTATTGCCCGTTGTTTGTCGTTGTGATTGCCACCGCCGGCCGCCGCGACCCCGTTGTAATTTCTATTCGAGCAAAAGCCCGGGTCTCACCGTTCGAGATCGGGGATTATTATTCGCTCGGCCGGAAACGTTACAGTATTACATGCTGAAAAGCGCGCTGCCTCCTCGAACAGAAGCACCACTTTTCGAGAGTGGTCGCCGGCGGACACTGCGCGCAGGAAACTGCAACATACGGCGCTCTCGAGGGTTTCATTAAATCGAGATGTTAATTGTGAGCCGCACGATGTGCTTTCATTCCGGCCACTCCTATTTTTCGCTGATCTTCCCGCCGTTGTTCCTCCGGGACGAGCGTACTAGCTTCCAAACGTGCTTCGAACGAATTCGCGAATTCGATTCTCGACGAATCCTCGGACAAACAGGCTCGTCCTCCTTCGAACGATTCTGCGAAACTTCGACGACTACCTCGGGGGAAAAGTTCACCGATACCTTTGGGCGGACTGTTTACCTGAGTAATTTGTCAGCGTACAATGTTCGAATCCAAAATCCTCGAGCCCCGATCCCCTGGGGCTTCGGCGGTCACCTTTTATCCGAGCTTTGCGGCGAGACGAATGCCTGTCCTCCGCAGCCTCCAACGCGCGGACCGCTTGTTTGACATTTTCGAACGGTCCACTTTCCTTTCTGCCATCGTTTCTCCGTTCCTCCTCCTTCTCCGAGTTTCTTCGATCCCGTCTGGGCCAGTTTGCTAATTGCTTCCGTATGGAAAATACCCCGCGATCGTACGCTTTGTCGCGCGGAAACCTTTCAACGAACGTCGCCCCGCTGCGCTTCGACCGTTCGAGAGACTAAACTGGTACCTATCGATGTAAACAATTTTTCAACGGAGAAAGGCTATGACTGTTAAGTGGCAACATTTCAGGACTCGGTCATGCGAAAGGAGAGTCACTTGAACACGCTAGGTGTTCGCACCGACACATTTTCCGTCCCGCATCGCTCTTTCATTCGCTCGATCGCCACGAAAGCGTTTGCGTGAGAACGTTCCGCGTGCTTTGCAAGCGCGCCAGTATTTGTATTTGTTTAACGCGCTTCGTTGTCCGGTAACCATCAACATGCGACGATTACTTTATCAAAATAACGGAACGGGTCTATTCAAATTTTTAGCCATTTTTAAATAATTTATTCCGAAAAATATTAGGTTAAAAATAAATTTGATCGACTAATAAATTCGAGGGTCGAAAGACTGTTACGCATCGTCCACTTTAAGCTTTCCATTACATTACATTATTAAATAAATTCAATTACACCGAGCAAAGTGCCAATAAATAAATATCTTTGCAGGAGACTTCTATCTCGCGTCGCAGGACAATCGATCCGGGAAGAATCATTGATCCGGGATCATCGGCAGAAATAACAGAACGTATTTTCCCCGGGGTACATGACATTCGTCGACAAAGAGCTCGACGCGGGACTTTGCCAGCCGACTTCCATTCGATGTTTCCCCGATGCTTTCTCACCGGTCAACCAGGATGATTACTTACCCGTCTTAGTGATTACACCTTGGTCCGCTGCGGCAGGGAAACCTCTAAATAAACTGACAGCCCCGAAAGAACTCCGACACGGGCAGCCTTTATACTGCGATTACCACTCAAATCACCGTGAAATTCCGGTGAAACGCGTTTCATTGTGCCGCGAAACTGCAGGTAAAATTTAGATGTTCTTGTTACCCGAGAAACTTTTCTCTTCCCGCCGGAACGAGCCGGAACATTTCGGAATCTTTCTCGTGAATGGGCCCGGTTGTTTAGTCGTCTCTTTTTTTTAGCCGAAGATCGGTATCGCTAATTTCCATTGGTAGTTTCGAAAAAGATATTCGATTCTCCTCGACGCAAGAGACAAGGAAGATTCTCCCGAATATTAAACGCAGAAACAGGACAAAGGATACAGAAAGATAATCGAGTCTCCCGAATGTTAACGCTTTAACAACCGGAGACCCGTTAATAGGATTTAATAAATTACGAAACGCGTAGAGCGCGGAAGTGGAATGACGAACAAGGCGACGATCATCGACTCACGTTCATTTACGATCCGTAACATTTTATTTACATACTTTTCAAGTTTTATATACAACCGTGCACGCTCGTTATCGGCGCGACGGCATCGTGTTCGCGTATAGTCAAACTAAACCATCGTAGAATCGCAATTTACATTTGTACAGGCGATCCCCATCGATCGTCTTTCTTCCGTAGAACATCTTACGCGGCCACCGTAAAGTCTAATTAGAGACGCTAATTGCTTCTACCTCGATTTCTCGCCGTACCGACACCGGAGTTTCATACTTCGCATAGTTTTATATTGCCACGAGCGCGACTGAAAGAAAGTGCTCCGAGTGAACGATACGACTGCTCTAGATCGTTCCAGATTCTACGATCGAAGCGTTCTGCGCGACCTGTTTATCGGTACAGTCCAACCGAGGCCGGAATCGAAATTTCGTACAGCTACTCGCCACAATTTTCCTACCGTCGCTCTCCTTTCCAATCGTGCTTTCTCTATTCCAGCTCGGGTCAGTCGAATCCGTACGCTTTCTCTCTTTTTCTCCCCCTATCAATCTATTTCGCCCACTACGCGAGGTTAAACTTACAGATAACTATCACTTTTGCACATGATTATACAATCCCGTTTCAATGTCCCGAGACGGAACGAGCGTTCCGCTTCTCTCTCGGGCGCTCGCCGATATCCTAAAATTGCAAGTACACGCCGTTCGCTGCAAGAACGCGAAAAATCCCGCCGAAACAATTCCGCGGACTTCTACGAACGACAATAACGCATGCTCGATAACTTCTCTAAAGTTTCCACGCGAATTCAGACTATGTACACACTTTCTAGCGGGCACGATCGTTGACCGTGAAACACGCATCGATTAGAAAAGTAAAAGGCTATCCTAAAATCTCTGTCGAGTCCATCTCACCCCACAGATAAACTTCTCGAAATCGCAGCATCCAGCTTCTAACGACTCCCCGTTGATGTTTCAGGCTGCTTCGGACAATTTGCGGATGGCCCTCCCGAAGAACAGTTTCTCGATCGCGAACACCGAGGATCGGTAAGTATTTTCCGAACCCGAGTGCTCCGAAGCATCGCTAGGAGACCTCGGCCGCGTTCAGGCGGCTTTGTACATGTCGCAGATGATCCTCTCGATCGGGATGACGCCGATGGTCCTCCTGAAGAAGAGTTCCTCGATGGCGTTGGCGGACACCGAGCGGAGGGAGGGCAGGAGCAGCAGCAGTTTGCCGAACCTGAGGGCCCCGAAGGAAGCTCCGCTGAGTCTCTGGCCGAGGGCCAGTTGGGCCCCGTCCCTGAGTCTTGCGACAGCAGCCGCGTCCCTGAGTCTGCTGCCGGCGCTCGGAGACGTCGATCCGTTGCTGCTTCTGCTGCTGGGAAGAGGCTCGCTGTCCAAGCCAGCTTTGAACAGCACGATCGCCCGGATGCATGCGAATTCGTGCTGGTCGAGGTTCATCGCGTGGAAACCGGCCAGTGTCTCCCTGAATCGGTTCACCTCGACGGCCAGGCCCAGGCCCTGAGGGCCCGGTGGAAGCAACGCGGTCGGGTCCAACGTTGGCAGAATCTGCGCGGCCGCCAGCAGGAACAGTTCCCTCCAGGAAGACTCCAGCAGCGTCAGCTGGTCCTCCATGGCCAAGCTCGTTCCAGCCGCCAAGTCTCGAGCCCAATGCACGTTCAGGAAGAGCAGCCTGGCTGCCTGCTCGCAGATCGACTCAGCGGTTATCGCCGGGATCAGCGGCACCGACGGCAAACCCGCCACGCTCACTGGAATCTACGACATCGTCGAGGGCGACACGTTTAGACTTTGTTTCTGACGTTACGAGGCTCCCACAGACGAACATGGGAACATTATTCTTAAGGTAAGCACGCGTTGAACGCGATCCAAATGCTACTATGGTCGAGCTGCGCGTTACAGGGAAACGTGGAATAGAAATGTGGAATTTGCCGTACCTTCGACATGGCGATGCTGTTGCAGTAAACGGGGTGCGGAAGAGGATGATGAGGGGCTGGCGCTGCGACGGTAACTCGTGGTTCGGTCGGCGGTTTGGGTAAAGCCAGATCCAAAGCCGCCGCCGATGGGGGTACCATGTTGGTCATCATCTCGGGCTCTTTAAAGTACAAAGCCATCTGCCTGCGCAGAGTCGAATTTCGTGGACCGCGCTCGTGTTGCACAGCTGGAACAATTCCGAGATTCGCGTTAATAGTGCCGATGCCGTCAAAGACAGCGTTGCGCGTTTCTTCTTTTTGATCGTTCGCTCTTTGAACTCGAACGGCGACTCTGAGGTGCCAGTCAAAATTGCCACACATTTATTCGAAGCAGTTCTCATTCGATTTTATAAATTCTATAATTTTGCTGAAAGAAGCGTGTCGGTTTTCGAATGAAAATTGCTGCGAGTGCAAAGGACGAATTTTTCACCACTCACCATCCTTGTTCATTCCTGCCTGAATGCACTTGGCCAAGCGACAGGCTCGACATTGATTTCGATGCGTCTTGTCCACCATGCATCCCCCTTCGGACTTCGCTTTGCAGACGTAATGACGATTTTTTCGTATCGATCTCTTGAAGAAGCCGGCACATCCGTCACACGCGAATATACCGTAATGCTTCCCCGAAGAATGATCGCGGCAGACCTTGCAGGGGATATCGTATAGAATGCGGCCTGAAACAGAGGAAGCAAAACCGGTCAGCTCGAGCGGTAAATTACGCGAAACTCCAAAGGAACGCTTTCGGGGATTATTTCCAAAAACGTCCTCGCAAAGGAAAAAGCTTCAAGGAACTCGATCGTTTTCGGGACTCTGTAGATTTCGCGAGTCGATCCACGCCGACGCGTATTTTGACCCGTTTCGACCTCTCTTCGCGCTCACAAAGGCCCCGGGGAAGAAAAGCCGGGCGCGAATCGAGTTCGGACGACCGAGTCGCGGAAGAAAGCGGCGTTTAACGCCAAGAATGCCGGTATTTTGCATCGGAACCCGTTTACCGGGGAAAACACGGATCCCATGAATGACCGGGCTCGGTGAATGGATCGATTCGTGGTGAAGTTGGACCTCCTGGACGCGTACGCGCCTTCTATACCTGTCCGCGATGGTCCGCGCGGTTATGGTCGCTGCGTGATCTACGTGGGACACGGCAAGGGTGTGGTGCATCTATAATAGGGGTACCAACTCGTTGGCGCGAGCTCCGCCTACGCCATTGAACCCGCCGTGGCTCGTGAATGGGACTGAATGGACCGGATGTGGCTGCTGCATTCAGCAGCCCTTAAGTGAGCAGCCCGAAACACGACACTTTGCGTCTCGTATCGCCTGATCTCTCTTGATCGGTTCCCTCGGCTCCCTTTATCTTACTTAACGTGGATCTTATTATGAGAGAGAGAGAGAGAGAGAGAGTGAGAGAGAAAAGATTAAACGTTTTCGAACTGGCCCGGCCAGGCGGTTGCTTGTTTCTTTTCACCCGCGAGCGCGGCCGAGGGAAAAAAGCAACAGGTTTATCCGCGCGGATATCGGAAAACAGTTTCTGGGAGTATTTGCTCGAAAGATAAGAACAGATTCTGTTTGGACGACAGCGTTGGTTTCTGGCGGCGGCTTCCGCTGCCGCTCCTTTTGTTTGCAGGACCTTCCGGGACACGTGGCGGACACTGACGGAAATCTTCCCGCTTCGAAACGTCGAACGATTCGAGTCCGATTCGACAACGAGCAAAGACAACCTGTTGATTGCGAGAAGATGCATTCCGGGTTTACAGTTTACGGTCGCGATCTTATCCGAGCTGGAAATCGCAAAGAAAACGCCGAAGGTTCGCCGCAGCGAGCATTTCCCCGCGCGCGTTGCCGGCGAAAGCGTGAGCGCGACGCGAATCGCAGCGTATGCTTACTGTTGCAACGGGTAACAATAATAGGGTTGCGCCCTTGCATAGTCGGAAGACCCTTCGCTGCGAGCATGAAGGGAAACTACAAGTTCGACTACGAACGCGGAGAATACATTGGCAACAACTTTTTCCGCAGAATTATCGAAATTACATGGCAACTTTGCTCGACGATAACGCGCGACGAAGATAACCGCGCTGATTCCGTCGCTGTTCGATCGAAGATCCTGGCTGCTCGCTCGATCGGAAAGCAGTTACGAGTGTTAATTTTGCACGCGACGCGGAGCAAGAGCTGCGAAGATAGTTCAGTCGATTTTCGATGCAACGATTCGAAGGAAACAGGCGAAAAGGAGGAGCGCGAGTTCTCGCGGGCGAATCGCGCAAAGCCGTTTCTGGGAACCGATGCTCGCAGGTCGCATAAAAATTGCATTCGAGTGGCGTGGCTCGCGAGTCATCGTTTTCCTGCCGTTTTCCTTCGCGACGGTTCGTCAATCATTCATAGAAGTTTTACAGTGATCGAACTCGTCCCCTCGGCCGGGGAAAAAAGAAACAGAGACGGAGAAAGTCAGAGGGAGGAATAGAAAATTACAAATGCGCGCAAGTGCACGCTTGCTTGCGATTAGTCACACGCATATCGCGTGCTCGAACTTCAACTCGGCGAAGGGGCTGCAAAACGGGCTAGCTTCCTCCGGGCTTTCTTTCCTCTGTCCGTTTCTGTTACCTTCTTCGCGATTCGCAGTGTTCTTTTTATCGAGCCGACGGTTGCCGCTGTCCGAACGGCGGATCTGACGCGAATTCTCAAGAGAATCATCCCGCGAAACTTGATGGCGAACCGGGGAACGCGAGAAGGCATTTTATCTGTTAACTGGTTTGGCAGCGTCGATGCGGGACGTCGAGGATCGATTAGTTCGGCGAAAGCAAACGGCCGTCGAGAAGACGATTGTAAAACGGTAGAAACACGATCGAGTATTTTCGGTTGTTCTTTTGACATGTTGAAATAACAGGCTATCGATGTTTGCCACCCTAAAATTACTGCAGTCGGTAGCAGGGGGTTGATTTCGGCGTGAATTCAACCGGATGTGATTCACTCTTACCGACGCGACAGTTTTATTCGGCGCATCTTTTCATGAAAATCTTATTAGCCGTGCAATTTTGATGACGCAAGCTCGCCACGATAAAATAGCGGGGAAAAAAGTTCGACGTAATTACAGATGCGGCAAGGGTGAAAAAGGGTGAGCGGTTCTGCATCGGCGGATAGAAGTTGAGCGTAACGTTCAGTCTCGAAAGTTCTCCCCGATGGCCGGGCAACTTCTCGCGTGCAATTATCCTTTTAATTTATTGAATCGAACTACCCCCTTGACGTCTCTCCTTCTCGTTTCCCTCTGTACAATAATTTTTCGTCTAACCCACTTCTCGAATGGATTTCTCGCGATCTCGAAAAACGAAAGACTATCGAAAACTTTCAAAAACATGTCGTCCCGTCGGGTTGATTTTTTCGTCGCGCTAATTCCGAAAGAAGGTACAGCAAAAAACGCAACACAAATGCTTTATTTCGAGAAGGTAAGCAGTGTTTAAAGAGGGCCGGGGGATAATCTTCCTTTAAAGCTACCCGTGACGAAAATACCTGAGGAATCTGGGGATTAAAGGGTCTCAGTTATTGGCGGTGGAAAAGGTGAACGTTTCCTTGCACGTATCGCGTTGCGAATATTACAAACAATTCTGTCGCAACTCTCCGGTATGCGAAATGCGTCGCGAAAAGGGATTCTTCCCGATACTTTATTCCGATTAAAGGATTCTTCCTCGCTGCGGTGAGTTTGGGTCAGAGTTCGCAGTTCGCTCGATGGAAAATTGTCGATCAGCGGCGAAAGGGTTGACCGACGTCATCGATCGCATCGTCACCGTCCATCAGGTGCTGTTGCGATCGTTGACGGAGCATGAGAATTTGGCGGCATGTGCCGGAGACCAGACGCTTTCCACGGTTTCGTCGTTGCACGTTTAACGCGTGTGTACACGGTTGTACGTGCATTCGTACGTCATCTGTTCGCCCCATAGCGCGTCGTGCGTCGCGCGCTGCAGTTCTAGGGGTTGCGATCCGCCCTCCGGCCAAAGATGCGCAAGCGATTCTATTCTATCTGCTTTTTTACCTTTCCACCACCCCTGCATGCCGCGGCTCTATTATTACGATGCTTCCGATAATCGCACGCAAACTTTGCTCCAAATTAATCGAAAACAACCGGAGGCTTCCCTGTGCGCCGAAACGGTCGCCTCTTACTCCGCATTAGGCCTTCCCATAACTTCCTACTGCTCGCTGCCCCATTTAAATTAACGTAGCCACGTTCGACTATCGTTTCATAATTTTTTAATGAATCTTCCAACGGAAATTTGCAAGACAAAGAAACTAAGACACCAGGATTCGACCGATGACCAAGAAGTCATTCCCAATAATGTCATCTAATGATTTAAAATGCAAAAAAAGATTTCTAAGCTTCATTTTATTACAGCGCAATTATTCAAAGTCCTGTTAACCTTTTGCCATAAGTATTCAACGAAAGAATAGACTTTCACTTTATATAAAAAGAAAGGCACAACATTTATATTTGTCAGACTTTATTTAAAATTGTCAACGCGAGTCCGACTCGTCGCAATATGACTGGGGGTTTAAATTACGTCGAGGGCAAAGGGTTAAATGAAAACTAGCGAAATACACAGATTACGCGGCGGATATAGAAGCATGAGGCCACGCGTGAGATGCTCGACGATGCGAGTAATCGGTCCAGGTGGGTTCCGAAAGAATTATTGGAACGAGACGATAATCAGGGGCGTTGATTTCTCGGCGAACGACCCGAAACGCGAGCACCCACGGCAACCTGTTAGTGTGCCATGGAGATTCGTAGTCGCCGCGTTCTATTCTGACCATCTGTTGTTATTTTCTCATGGATGAATGCCACGAGGGACGAGTCGTTTAAACGCACTTCGGCCAGTTCTACCCCGTTTAAATGTCGCATATGCTATGTATTTCACACGAGATGAGACGCGCGATGAGGCGCACCCTTCCCCCGGACACGCTAATTAGCAGCGCAGCCCCCGCTTCCAGTCTAATTGATACCGTGAATCGAAAAGCGAATCGCACGGTGAAAATTATCGCGACGAAGTTCGATCAAGCTCTATCTTTCGATTCTCGAATGCGAAAAGTCAAACCGCGCTGGTCGCCGAAGGAAAACAGGGGCCGTAATCCCTCGCAGTTTTGCGGATTAGAATTGTTCGCCTTCGATTGTCCGAGTGGCCTTTTCTACCGAATTTTACGTTCGCGTACGATCACCTGCCCGTTGTGACGGGGCGGTAAAAAAGTGGCGAAAGGGTTTCCGTACGTCCGTAGACCGTCGTCCAGGTAGAACAGGGTGGGTAATTATAACCACTGTCAACCAAGACACCAGGATCCATGGGTAGCGAACCAGAGAGCCTTTACGACTGTGGTTTCGGAGCTAACGAGTATCGTAAACGCGGGTTCCGTTTTATTGCAGGCCGATGAAAAACGGCTACCGTTATACGCGGCACCTCGACAAACAAACGTTCTTCTATTACGTTAATCTCTCCAACAGGGAACGTTCGGAACCCTCGAGAACCTTAATGAAAAAACACCGGGGAAAAAGAGAATCGATTCGTCGTCGAACGAGTTCTGCGTCGCCGTATTTCTTGCAGAAACGTTCGCCAACGAGTTCTAGGGTTCTATGATCTTCGATTCGCGATTCTTAAGGCTCGATGATAGGCGCACCCTTATTGACGAGTGCCCAATAAATTTATTTCTTCCAGTGTACGTTATTTGAAAAGTTACTTTAAATGGAAATACTCTGTGGCTCGCCGGAAGCGGCGCGGCGAGGCGCAAGTGGAAGCGATCGAGTTTCGTCGAACGTGCGAACACCTCGAATACGAATACACCGACGCCAAAGATCCGAGGCTCGAACCTTGCGAAAATAATTTCTCCGGGACACGGCAGACGCGCGAAAGCTTCAATAATGGGAAACTAATGCGAAATCGACTCGTTAACGTTTCTTTGTACGATTCTTCGTGCTGTTTTGTATTGTCTAGAGGTTTAGCAGTTACAAATATTCACCCAAATATTCGCAGAAGATCAGCGTAAACTGCAGAACATTTTCAAAACAAACAGACCGGCCGATTCGGAGTTCTTATAGAGTAAGACTTTACCCCTCGACCTTCTCGCGCTCGAGAGATAGTAATTCGACAGTTATTAAAAGTATACAGGCGCCTCTATTATTAAATGATTCTCGTGCTATACTAAAGCACGATCAGGCATAAATTATCAAGCACAGTAACGTTTCCGAATCTCGTCGCGACCAAGCAAGAGCACCGCGAAATTAACGAGTTCGATTTATTTTCTAGCGTTCGACGGGTTTACGGAGAAGATCGTGCAACTTACTCGAAGAGGCAGGCATCTTGGGCTGTGGCACGGGCATGTGACCGATCTGTGTTTCCGGGTTTTGCATCTTCACTGCACAACACGGCACCACTGCGCAGCAACTGAGGACGAGCCGCGACTAGCCGAACGAGAAACTTCCGGCAACAACGTGGTAGAAAATACTGTATCACAGATGAAACACGGTTCGAAGGCCGATGGCGATCGCGGACGAGGACGACTGGCATGCGACGAGGAAGGACTTCCGCGGCACGATACCGAACGGCTGCTCCGAAACGTCTCTGCGGTCCCTGCCTCCTGGTACTCGAAACGAGGGCTAACTTCGCGGCGAAATGTAACTGACAGTCATCGTAGTCGGGACTTCTTGATGGTAAGTACAGCTCCTGATCGGTTTCAAACAGGCCGAGGAACGGCGTCGAGTCGCATCATTGGTCAGCGTGTTCCCTACCCTCGGGAAAGGGCGGTCCTTCCGAAAGGAGCTGGTTCGTCCCTGGCTGACCGGGGGTTGAACGTCAGCCGAGCAAGCAGAGGGGGAGAGGTGGCGAACTTTACGGGGTACGGGGACGTCAGATATCCCCCACTATCCGCTCCATCCTTTGCTATTCATCCGGCACCGAGGTGAAAACGAAGGCACTTCCACCCCTTTGCCGTATCCGTACGCCGCGCGCTTCTTTCGTCGCAACGACCCCCTCTCTTAATTTCGTGCCGAGAAATACGATTGCTTGACCGTGAATCATGGAAACGAACCTTGCCTGCATCTGTTACTGCAAATTGAAGCCAAATAACACGTTCGTTCTTACCTGAACGTTTCGAAGGGTTGAAACTGGGGCATCGGGCCTGCTCGTAGTTCTTCCCGTTTCAAGTCGCAGCTACGCACGTTTTCGATGCCGAATGCACAAAAGCTGCGGTTTATCATGCAGAGAGAGATTTGCAAAGCTCAATTCCTATTCAGTTTCTCCCTTTCCCGAGGAAATTAGACTAGTTAAACAGCAATCCAAACTGTATTTTGTAGTGGAGAAAATGTTCCACTATAAAAATCGCGCAGGAAGGTTCGAGTAAGCTAAAACAGAAGCATCGTAACGATCGCATGACCGCTTTTTAAATATCGGAGGAGAATCGCAGGATAGTCTCGAGGCGCGGTGGTGCGTGTTCGGAAATATTCAGGTAAAGTGGTCGAAAGTATTCAGGTAAACCGAATGCTCGATGAAAAGGGGAGCGCAGGGTGGGAGAGCACAGAAGGTGCGCGAAGGTCAAAGATCTTCTCCGTTCGGGGGATGAATGGAGCCGCGGAGGCGGTTGAGCAGAACATGGAACGCAGACCGCGGAATAATAATGCTTGTGCAGGCAGATGCGCCGCTTCCTGACTCTCTGACTCCATCTTGAACTATCTCATGGCCGCACCCTTCCCGACGAGCGCTCCCCTCGAGCGGAAACCCAGTTTGGGGTGCATGATACGCGCCTAGGTGCTCGCCAGCCGAGTGCACGAATTACGCGCGGAATCCGTCATAACCGATGTAATATCGCAGAAATTGGATCTCTCGATCCAGCCAGCTCTATACCGCTTCGCCCTGGTTTCGAGGGTCTTCTCGATGATATCGCTCGATGGGTGCACAGGAAACGAGTCTTCTTCGGTGCGCGCGCCGTGCGGAGATCCGTGCAATAATACCTCACCGAAGGGAGGAAGGGACTCGAGTTAATCGAATGTTTAATTGGACCTCGCGAATCGTTCGAATAAACTTGCGCCAACCATCGCTGTCTAATAAAACCCTACCGGACCGTTCTCGTTTAACAATTAGAATTATCCACCACGTCAAAATTGCGAATTTCGCGGAGGGTGAACGTAAAGTGGCTCGTTAGGCTCGTTTTAAAGCTGGAAGTCTCTAATTTTGTAATACGTTGTTCATTTTATTGTACGATCTTTTTCCACGATGTAATTAATGCGATACCAAAGATCCATTTTTCCTAATAGTTGCTGTACATTCGTATACCTGTGAAAGTTTTAAAAAATTTTTTTTGTAACTTCAATCACCATAGATTTGAAGCTTGAAGCTTCTTCTTTACAACGAGCAGCCAAAAATCGATGTACGATTTTTTTTAGCTGTTTTATCGAGTTTCGAACGAAAGGTGCACCGTCAACTTTACAGTTACATCGTGAGGGTTTCGCATGATCGAACTCGTTCCTCGTTTTTGTTACGTAAAACGGTGAAAAAAAATCGCACATCAATTTTTAAGGGGTCGTTGTAAAGGGGAGGCTTCAAGCTTCAAATTAGAGGCAGTCTCATATACGAGAAAAATTTATGTAAGTTTTTGGACACGTTTGAATTCGCAGAAATTTTTGGGGAAAAACGGGCCTACGATTTTTCGCCTGTGACGTCGTGTGAAAATATCTTGGAAAAAATTGAATATTGCTATGCAAAACTAGAGGCTTCAAGCTTTAAAACCAGTCCTGGCTTATGGTCGGTCCATTCGTTTTAATGAAACTGTCGCAATTTGAATATCGTCGACTTTTTTCGAGAATCGGGTATTTAGTGTTCGCATACTTTTTCGATCCATTGTGTATCTCCTCGAGGGTAGATTATGTCTTTTCGAGTTTGCATTGTGCATCCCCGGGTTGGTGGATGTTCGAGGCCGGAGGACCCAACTTGGCCAAATGTTCAGCGGACCGAGCCTCGGCTCTGGCTTCGGCGCAATATGTCGAAAGAGAAGATTATCCGCGTCTGTTCCGAAGCGGGCTTACAAAAACGCGTTCCATTGTCTGTTACGTCCGTGCGCGCAAGAAGATGGAGGGCATAATAGGTTCCGAGTCGCTTTGTCAAAAAGGCAAATGCAGCTAAACGAACCGTAATAGGACCGGAATCAAAATACAGTTGTCTCGCGGACACCGGGAGAAATTGTTACAATGCCAGAGAGCAGTCCCCGTCGCATTCTTCCATTTCTATTCGCTCGAAAACTCTTCGACGCGCGTTCTCACGGCAAAGAACGTCGGCACACCGCAAATCTCTTTACGAAATCGAAATCGTTGTCGCTAATTGCGACACTTGTCTCCCCAAAATTCTAATCTGCGTACTTTCTCGAACGACGCTGTGCCGGATTCGCGAAAAACCCGTTCGATCGAAATACCGTTGGCTCCCCGAGGACCGAAGCTTTGCTTAGGGTGAAAGGATCTTCCTCCGTGTCTCTCGGAGCTTGCTGTTAGCTCGGCGAAGAGATTCGTCGGATAAATAGCGAGAGATAGGGCGCCGATAATAGGGTCAGTTCGAAAGCAACACAAAGCCAGTTTAGTACAAGCTCCGGGGCTAATCGTGCCACCAATATTGTCGTTAATTCGGTCGACCATCGATCCGGACAAAGAGTTATATAAGTAACGAGTCGACGGGTGGTCTGGTTTGCGGTCGTCGTTGGAAAAGGACGAAGGATCTGGTCGGAGCTGGTCGGAGGAGGCGCGGGAGGCTCTCGAGGGAAACGGGAGGAGCAAGGAGACAAGGAAGACGGTGGTCGTAAGCAGGGCCCCTGGAACTGGCCCCGTGCTTAGCGGTCTAAATCCAAAAACTTGCGAGGCCAGGTATAGCAGGGAGCTATCTTCGCCGGCATCTACGGTAGCCGCTCGACGGGACCGTCGGAGGAACGATAATCCGCCGACGAGGCTATTCACTGTTTGCGCCTTGTTTTACTGGTATTGCATTTAACGAGGTTCCGAGAGGCTCGTCCCTTTGGCGAAAGCAGAGCGTAAGCCGCGGCAGCCTCCTTTTCACGGCGCCCCGCGCCGCAACAGCGAGGAACGCCGCCATCGCATCGCGCGCATTCGAGGAGCGTCTCTTATCTCGCGTCCGCGCGCCGTCGCAGCTGATTTCGACTCCGGCCATCGCCTCTTCTCGCGTATCGATTCCGCCCGCGTTGGAAAAGGGTTGCAACGTTTTTCGATTGGTTCGTATTATCGAGCTTATCCGAAAAGTACGCGTTCGAACGTTCCGGACGGCCGCGTAATCTCGCAACAATGAAACCAGCCTCCGCCTCTCGCTTTTTCCCTCTCCGTCGCTCTCCCGTCGAACGAAAAAATACTGGACCCTCTTAAGTCGTCTTCGAGATCGAGGAGCAGATTTTGCAAAATTAGGTTGACATTTTCCTTGTCGAAGCGCCTTTCCGTTCGGGATCGTTCGAGCAAGCGGTAATCCTGTAGCAATCATACGGTCGACTTGCCGGACATTGTGGAGCGTCGTGGATTCGGTGAAAACGTTGAACGGGCCCGGAATCGAAAATAAGAAGGAAGGTAGGGCCCGTGAGCGGCCCAGGACCGCGTTAATGGAGGATAAGCTCGTGCTTCTGGACTGACTCTGTTTCTGTTCCTCGGATACCCCCGGGGAAGCTGCCTTTTACAGCGTTCACCTGCCGCTGCTTCCAATTCTGCGCAGTTCTGCTCGTCCAGGGCTCTTCGAACGCATTTTCGAACACTCGACGAGAGTTCTTTGTCTCGCGATTCGCGTTAAAAACGTCTGACGATCGTTTCATCTCCGCTGTGATTACAACCGCGACGTGTGGTGGAGCAACCTGTTGCACCTCCGACAAACGATAAGTGGAGCATCGTGCACACGCGAGAAACGCTGGCCAGGGTTATGGGAAACGCGAAACATATGGTCGGATCGATACCGTGTACGAGCGCGGGCATCGCCGATACCCCGAGTTTTACCTGTACAACGAGGGTGGAGAGTTCTGTCCGATGAAACGCGGTAAAATCTACCATATGCGAAGTTATGGTTTCATGAGAACGCTCGAGCCTCTCCGGTTAAATGTAATTTGACATGGGAAATGGATCCACCCTCGCGATCGCCGAAATATATTGCTCGCCGATGATTTTCGAGGACCTCCGCCGTCCACGATCCACGCTTTAACGATCCCTCGATGCCATAGAAATTTCATCGTGAAAAAATTCTCAAAAGTTGCATTTCCTTTTTGCGCGAGAGTCAAAGCGTCCCGTCTCAACAGCGAGGATTCGCGAATGGATTGTTTACCCCAGCGGCCATTTTATCGCGCGATCTCGCGCCGTCCTCCGCGCGTTCTGAAAACAAGTCACGAGATCTGAAAAGCGAAACGCGCCGAACCTCCGGTCCTCCGGCGACGTTGATGTCCGTTAGTCGGCCGGATGTTCAGTGTTATGAAAATCAGTGGTCGGTTGGGACCTCGACAGAAGCCCTAACGAACTTCTCACAGTTTTCGTTACTCGTTTTCTACCGATGGAAAGTGGGCGTGCACACCGGAGTGACGAGTAGCTGCACCGGCTAGCAGATCAGAAATCAGAGACGCGCTACCACCTCGAGGGGTTGAAAAGGAGACGAAGAAACTCTTCGTGAGGTACCTTGCGAGGCGCGGATCCATCCTGGGCGGGAACATCCGGCCTCGGGCCTCTGGTTACGCATTCAACTATCCTCGAGCTACGAACGAAACTGCTCCTCGTTATTGCCTGTTGAAAAACCAGGACGATCAGTGGGAATCTTTCGGATCGATTCCGTCCCCTTCGTCTTTCTTCCTTTATTTTTTTCAATAGAATGCCAAGACGTTCCGACGTCTCAACGGACGGGGCCCTCTGCCTTCGAGAAGCGTCCCAACCGTTAACCTTGTCCAGCGTTTTACCGTTTCCGTTGTTTAATCGAGGTTCTTTAGTCGCGGAGCTGGTCTGTCCGGCGTCATGGAGTTATCTGCAAACGCAGCATGATCTAAGAATTATTTCCTGTAGTTTTGTACGAAATTGTTTGAACGCCGATTCGCGGGATAGTTTGCAAGAAAGGAGAGCACGATCCGCGTTTCTCGTGCGGCGTCCATTCAAGCCTTCCGAGCGTTTTCCACCATGAGCGTACGGCGTATTCACGATGGCGGGCCAGGTTTTGGGAGCAGCCACTCCCACCTCTTCTATGAAAGGGCAAAGACGTCTTCTTGTCTCCCGCGCGCGGAGGGAAGAGATCCCTTGGCGTTCTTGGCTTCGGCTATGGCTGGCGCTCTCCTGCCCGCACTGACTGTGAGCAAACTTTTCAATGGTCGCCCTGAAAAAGCACAATAGCCGAGCACAACCAGTGACGTAACTCGAGCCCGCTGTCAGTGCTGACAGTGCTCACGGTCGCTCCTTTGTCAGCCTACTTGCTGGCCTCACCTACTTCGGCTTCCTTTTCTCTCCGCTTCTCTCCCGTTCGCCATTAGCTCCTTCCTCTTCGCTTCTCGTCGCCTTTCTCTCTCTCTCTCTCTCTCTCTCTCCCTATCTTTCACCGAACATCCCCCAAAATATTCCGCCGTGTTCGTGGCGGCGCATCGCGATGGGAACTGGACGATACGAATCGCTTCTCGACGATCGGAGAATCAATTTTCGTGTTTGTTCGACGATTTCGGAAAGAAAGCGTCGCGTCCAAGATTGACGCATTGGAACGATCTAGCATCTAGCATAGAATACCAAACGGTTTGGTTGGTTTGCTGGTGTGTAAAATTATTGCAAAATCGAACGATTCGAAAGTGCGTGGTATTGAAAGTGCTCACGGCATGGGACGCGTTAACAGACGCATGCGAGTATATTTTTGTTGAAAGAGATCGATCGAATGCCCTCTCTCCCTTCTCAGGGGCGTCCTCGCTATTCTCTCCGGGCTGTTTCGTCGAGAGCGACCCGCGTTGCTGTCATTTCGCCTCGCCGGGATCTCGAATTACGTCGACGCGCCGTTTTGCCGTTCGCCTCCTTCTTTTGATGCTTGTTCTCGCAGGTCGATTCGCCTTTTGACGAAGTGCTTCTTTAGTTTGAAATGCGCGTCATTCAATACCCGCGCCCGCGCCCAAACAAAGCGCTTCCGGAAGCGCCATGAGATTTAACTGCGTCGCGCGGCGCAGGTAGATCATGTCGACTGATTTCTCGAGTTAACACTAGCTACGCGCTGCACCGAAACCGACTATTTCGCGTTGCTTGAAATTACAACAAAGCGTCTATCTGAATTTTTTAAATTGCTTTTTTTATTATAACGCATACCTAAAGAGTTGTTGTAAAACTTTTACATAGTAATCCTAAAAGAAAATATAAAGCTGCATTACTCGGGAGTGACTCGTATATCTTTAAACGAAATAGCAATTGCTGCAATCACCGAGACAAAGCTCCCTTAAAACGTGTTTAAAAATGGACGATAGATTATTAAAATAACGGAGTAATCGCGGATAAGCAACGCGTTGCGACGATTCCGTTAAAAAGGGGAAGAAAGGGATTGTACTAACGAAATCCCTGGCAATCATCGTTGCGAGGTGTTACGGAGTATTCTTAATCCAACGTCCGCGGTCTGGGTTTACGGACCCTGAGCCAGCTGACCGATAATCGTGATTGTTGCGGTTTTACGACGGTCGTTTTGCGGGTATGATTCCCTCGGCCAAGGTGCAGTTAAAAATCGTAACAAGTTATGGCTAGGCGAAGGCTGGTTTTCCCTGTTTCAGGACACCTTGCCAGGGGTGTCGAGCGTCCTCCCCTCGATCCCCCGTCGCCAGGGCTGAAACGAGTCGTAATTTTCATCGGCGCGCCGCACCGTCTCGCCTAGGCCAGCTTAATTTATAGACGGCACACGACTGACCCAAATCCCGTAGAACCTCCAAACTGTAGCACGTCGTATCTCATTTTCCCCATTGATCTCGACGCGCGCCCACAAATATTTATTGTCGCCATTTACGTGAAAACCACCGCTGCGTCTTGCGAGGGGCCGGTCGATCTCCGAGCAGGATTTGCGTACCGATTTGCGCACCGATTCGCACAACGCCGAAAGCGCGCGCGCGTTCGAATCCTCTGGAACTTCGATTCGAATCGCCGGAAGAACACTCGCCTCTCGAAACTGTTGTCGCAAAAGTTCTTTGCGAGATGGCTGCCGATCGGTTCTCGGTGCTTCGGCTCGTTAATCCGCACAGCTTAACGCGTATCCCGGGGCATTGTTGGGGGGTCGAGGAAAGGTTCAAGAGTTTGTTCTGTTACCTAGAACACGGTAAAAACTTGCTGTTTAATTCCCGTGTTTGTTGTACGCCGCGTAAAGCAACCTAGGGGGAAGGTTACGCGGCGTCGGCACCGTTGCTCGTCTGCGGTCGGCCAGAGATTGCTGGCTTAAAGCAATAAAAAAGAATTTCCGCGTAGGTATTAAGGGTGGTCGGTGCACACCGTAGGATTAGCCACCGAACGATCCGCCATAAAAATCGGCGCCGCGGACGACCGCGGTCCGCACGGGGCTTTTTGAGCCGCCGTAAACGATCGTGTACGGAGAGGTGTTGCTGTTAATCGCAGGGAACGATTTGCGATGCGTTTTACTGTTACGCAAAGAAACGCGTCCGGAGCAAAAGTTTTCTTCGGTGACATCGACACCGAGAACGTACCGGCGAGACGGGCGTTACGCGATACGCGCATTACGCTCGGATACGATCGCGGTAATGGAATCGGCAATTTGACAGGTAGGACTGGGAGAAATGATTACACCGCCGGGATGGGGAAAGATCGAAGGAGATCCGGTCAACGGTTGTGTTACGAGATAAACGGAGGTCGAACGAGGGTGAGATCCGCGCGATGGGACGTGATTCATGCGAACAACGCGCGACGTCTGACGCGATAGGAGAAAAAGATCGAGAGGGAACGCAGCCCCTGCAAGGAAAAGGAGGGAAAATGGAGCACGTGTTCTTTCTATGGGAGAGTTCACACGGGGACCATTTCTTGTCACCTAATCTAATCATTTGTCCGTAGGATACGCTTGTACGAGCCGTGCTCGACAAACGGCTGCCGGTAGAAAAGGATTTTTAATGCATCGCGCGATCGTTGCATTTTCATGCTATCGTCTTGCTATTGTTTCTAGGCTAACAGAGTCGTTTCCAAAGACGACGAGTAATTTATAGCATTTTCGCAAAAGGGTTCGGAAACGGCGGTGTTTTTTTAAGTTTACTCGAACGATATCGCGCGATAAGGTGGATGTTAAACGCGTACGATGCACGCTCGCGCGATACGTTCGCTGTAGGTGTTCGCAGGTACGTGTGTACGTACGAGCAGGAGGCTACCACCCTCTCGATACATCCTCGTTGCCATCGCCGCGACGTCGATCTATTTACCCCTACGGCACGACACTTCGCAACCGTGTCAATGCGACCCCCGGTGAGAATTCCATTATCACAGCCACGATTTATGCTCGTCCCTCCTCGGCCCGAGTAAAAATGGAGCCTTCCCGATCCTTCCGCGTTACGCGCAATCTCGCCCTCGTAAGAAAACTAATTTTCCCTTCTTTTCGAACTATCCGAAATCGAGTGAAATAAATTTGCAACGTAAAGAAATACTCGACAATC
Organism: Agapostemon virescens; assembly: GCA_028453745.1. Classification (NCBI taxonomy): domain Eukaryota; kingdom Metazoa; phylum Arthropoda; class Insecta; order Hymenoptera; family Halictidae; genus Agapostemon; species Agapostemon virescens. The sequence continues at coordinate 12,743,750 of CM052095.1, read as the reverse complement.
TTTCAAGAGGATTTACTAAATTTCCCGTTTCGCAAGTGCCGTTCGCCGGCTGGGAGTGCCTCTAGAAATTGCATAGGTTGTCTTGCTCTGCCATTAGCTCCCCCCCGAACCAAGCCGGTGGGGTGTTAAATGGTGAACGATGAGAAGGTGCTCCACACCTCGATAGAAGCAAGAGTTGCCGCGAATTTCACAATGGCGCAGCGGGTGTTCACGATATAAATATTTGTCTTCGAAGAGGCTCGGTGCTCGGCGAGAATCTCGGGGCGTGAGGTAGCGGCGAGAGCGGGCTGACGCGTACGAGGGTCCGAAATAATGGCGAGGCGGAGAGGTGTGCGTGCGTTGAAACGTGCGCCCGACCGTGCGTGAATGCGCGAAGCCGCCTCGGTGTTCGCGAGGAGAGTTGCTTTTGCGAGCGGAGCCGGAGGAAAGCCCTTCGCCACTCGAAAGACAAAAAACTACCTTCGTGGTGGAGATCGGCCCGCATGTCTTCGCCTGTCAAAAGTTTTGTGGGAAAGTTTCCAGGGAATATGAAATGTCAAACCTCGATTCCGTCGGCTCGAGTAGCTCCTCGTCGCACGAGGGTAATTCGAAGAAGCGCGTCGAACGACGCACGATTATTAAAATCGCTCCGAACGAAATCGAGAGCGTTCTCGTATGCGAGACGTTTCCGAAGCGGCATGATTGATTCTCCTCCTCGGCCACGGAGCGTTCCGCTCGGCGCTAATATCCTGACGTTGGCTCATCCAGACGGGACCAACGGAGCCGCCCTTCCCAGGAATCGGACGTCTACATTCGCTTCGCAGGATAATGCTGCCACCCTCGGTGTGGCAAGGACAAATCGCTTAACGCGATCCGGCTGCCTGCGAGCGTCGCTCTTCCGCGCGCTTTCCGTTCCTGCTTCGCGGGGTGACAAATTATTTTCCATTACCGGCGTCGATGACACGGGGCCGCGATCGGCCGTAAAATATGGCGGCTTTCGTTTCGCGGAGACGAGCTTAATTAACCGAGCGATGCGAATTCGCGGCGCTTCCTGCGAGAAAGAAGAACGCGACGGAGGAACGGCCGCGTCGAGGTGCCTCGGGGCTCCGATTCGGATCGGCCCTCGGTGGTTCGAACGTTTCTCGAAAAGAAGAGAAAGAAAAAGCGGACGGCCAGAGATTCCAGATTGAAATTCACTGACAGTCCGATGCCAGACAACACGGTCGTGCCGTGCACCTCGTTGGATGAAGATGAAATGTCGTTTTCAACGTGTTTTCTAGGTCCCGCTATTGCCCCGTTGAAGGGCCACGGAAGAGAGGAGACGAAGGACGACGATACGCGACGTGAATGGTCGAAGCATTCATCGTTTAATCAAGGATCTATGACGGCTGAATGCCTCCGAGGAGTACCTTTGTGCCTGTTCGCGTTACGAGGCGAGTCCTTTCTGAAAAATAAGGGCGTGGGAGGAGTGACGGGGAAGCATGTACCGAGTGCCTCTTTCTCCGGACCCTGAACGTTCTCGGTCGCGGAGGTATACGACGGCACAGGTGATCTCTTCGTACCTTCGCGCACCGCTAATTTCCTCTGCGTACCCTCGAGCTTCCGAGCTTCTTCCTCCGCATTTACCTATCCATTGTGTTCCGATGTTTAGACGATAAGACCCCACGAAGTCGCCGACAGATAAGAATACTATTTTCTCGTCGACAGTCTACTTGGATAAAACCCCCGAATCTCTTACGATTCCAAAGAAGAACGACTCTGCGACGAATCCACGGCGACCGGTTCGAAACGCATCGCTTTGCACCCCGATGCTGGACAGTTTTAAACAATATTGTTGCGCGTCCGGCACGCCTCGGTACTCGTGCGATTACGTGAGAAAGCCAAGAGCATTCGCATGCGGAGTCACGTGCGCGTGCAGCCGCAGGCCGGAACGCGTGTCGTGTTTGCTTTCCGCTTTTGCGGCGCGCATCGCGCGTCCCGCGCAGCGCATCATTCCGGGGTCACACCCTCTCGAGCACGCATCGCTAAACGCCGGTGCGTACATCTCGATCAAGAAGGCTGTCACTGCCTCCGGAATGGGGATTAGTATTTCGATTATTTGCACAACGAGACACGAGTTGTCCCCGTTTCTTTTGCGCCGATCTCTCCGTTATCCACGCGGCGGATAACGTCGAGTGGCAACGCCACGTGTCTCTGTTTACTCACCGACGATTCAAACTCTTCGAGGGCTTTTGATCGTGCCGACCGCTTTCGCCGTCGCGCCGTACCGCGCCATGGTAACTTGCTCTTCCGAACTTACCGACCTCCTGCACGAGCGTATCCTCGGTTGCCGTGCGCACAGGCGCCGTTTCAAAACTTTTTCAATCGCCGAACTAGCAACAACAGCCCCACGGAATCGAATCGAAATTGAAAAGCGAAAATGCACATCCTGCTGCAACCTTCTTGCGTTTTTTGGACCGTTAAAATTCATTTAACGTGGCCGTTCGAACGCGAGCCTCTTACCGGTCCCTTCGGATTCCGCGTGGTTGCAACTTTTTGATAAAATTTTAACAAGACTGATATTTACGCAGACGTTTATCTCGGTCCGCGAAACATTACGCCTCGAGTACCCAGGGACCGGGCGCGAACGCGGCGTCCTTCCAAAGGACACTCTGGGACGTTAAGGAAACGAGCAGAATTCCACTTTGGAAGAAAGTTCTCTCGCGAAGGATCCCGACCCTGCGGAAAAACGAGCGTTCGATTACGAGGGTAATAAATTGCAGCGATGTGGAAGCGTCGATTCACGTACGAGCCATCCGCGTCGAGTATGGAAATCCCCCGTATCCGTTGATCAACGATTCGCATCGGCGAAGTGGGCGTTTAAAGTATCGAGGCAGCAGCGGTGAACGTATCCCGAGGAGGAATGATCCCAGAACACCAAGGACGTTCACTGCCCCGCGACTAAAATACGTAGCGGGCCCCGATGGACCCCCGATCGTCCTGCCTGGCGCCAGGATAATGAAGCTGGCCGGCTAAGACCGACCGGCCGCGATTAGCCACGGGGGAAGTTAGATTTCGATCGAACCGGATAAATATTTAAATTTCTCAGGAGTACCGTTTTTATAGGCCCCGGCCGAGAGTTAACGGACCCGGCCGAATCAAGATCAGCTTATGGGCCGGCCGGTGACGTCCTAAAAACCTAGCTGGCGTCGAAGGTGCTCCGACCGTTCGGGGACCGTGAAGAGAACCGTGTCCCGGTGTCTGGCCGATATCCACCGCCGTGCCACACCACCGGTTCTCGCCGATACGATCCGACAGCGGAGAGAACAAAACGAGCTCGAAGAATTTGACAAATACGGCTCGCGTTCGGGAATACCTGTCCCAGCGTAAACAGGAATGTTCTCCCGCTAACAAATTCGATTAGAATCCTCGTGGCGGCCGGTGCGCCGCTGAATGCGAGCCGTGGAAAGAACCCGTGGTCGTCTCTGCAAACGATTGGGTCGTTCTCTCGGAAAAACGACGAACAAACTTCGGGCGAAGCGTTTGGAACGCGAGCGCAGGAGCTCACGGAATCGTACAGTTCTTTTCCTGTCGCCTTCGATCGCTAGGTATTTGTGAATTTTCTTTATTCGAGATCGCGCGAAGGCCGGGATCGTGTCGGAAAAAATGTTATAAATGAGTTAGGAGGAGCAGCTTGTACTCCAGGATCGCGCAGAGATCGCATGCGGTCGGTGATATTATGACAATGGAATTTATTACAATGTTGCTTTCGAAGATAAAAAGTGACAAATGGTTGCACAGCGCTACGCATAATATTTCGTAGCAAACATTCGCTACGTTTTACGTCTAAACGCAAATAAAGTCCTTATCGCAAACGATATCACTTGTAACATATCGGAATACTTTAAAATAGGGACAACGAGACGCGCACTTAGCCTAAGAGGATGAGCAACATTTAAACGGAACGCGTTCGATCGATTCGATTTTTAGACAGACGCGCGGCGTCGCGTCGACGATCGCCGTTCCAGCCGGACCAAAGCCGTCGTCGTCGTCGTCGTCGTCGTCGTCGTCGTCATCGTTCACCGAGCAAGCTTTCGAAAAAGATCTTGTCCGACGTCCGGCTCGAATCTTGTCCAGCTGGATCAACGATACGCGACACCGCTCGACGATGCGTCCGATCGGAATCGTTTTTCCCCGAGCGAGTTCTGGCACCCCGCGGGAAAAAGGCTCGAGCGGACACGACCGTGTAGATTTCAAAGCGAGTACGTGTGTGCGTGATACGTTATTCGGATGGCAGGAGGAACTATCTCAAAGATTGAGGTAATGAGGAAGAATGAGCTATTCGACGGTAAATAAAACAGCGTTGTCGCGATTAACGCCTAAAAACACGCTCGGTCGCGAACGCGGGTGTCGTCGAACGAGATACTTCTCTGACGCGGAAGACATCTTAAAACGCTAGGGGAACTTAACGGTTAGGGCGCGGAGAGACGCTGCCGTGACAAGTCAGCGCGGGTCCGTCGCAGCGGCGGAGCCTTTCGAGAAACGATCGTCGAGTTCGTTCAACGGATTCGGCGTTCGATCGGTCTGTCCCGATGGATCAGGCCCAGGCAGCTGCGACTTCTCGATACGCTTTTTCATCGCAGAAGCGTCGACGCGACGAAAGCACGCGACGCGCGCGCTCAGTCAATTCTTACGGATCTTCGCGTTGCCTCGTTCGCCGCCATTCTTTTCTCGCTGGCACACGGTAGAATCGCGAGGGACTGTTTCTTCGCGAGGATTCTCGTAAAGCCGGTTCGACAATTTTCTTCGACCACGGGACGCAAAAATGTTTCGACGCGTTCGACGATACATAAATAAAACTCGGTACAAAAAGGAAAGAAGATGCAAAATTTCCGATAGAGATAATTAAATAAGAAAACGAGGAAGCGTACGATTATAATAACGATATTAATAATTATGATAATAATAATATACCATCGTCGCGAAACCGTTTATCAGAGTTGAACCTCCGTTCGCTTGCGCAACGATCCATCGTTTCTCGTCTCGGTACATTTTCCATGCACGCGTATCGGTGACGTTCGTTTTGCTTTCTCGGCGGATCGGGAACCTAACCGGAAGTCTTCTCCGTCGGAAACAGCCGCGACCAACGGAATCGCAAGACCGAGGAGTCTGTTCCGGGCGGGCAGAGCGATCGCTGGACGAAGCGGAAAGAAGCGTTCCTCTCGTCGCGAACGGTGCGCGATCCTCAAAGGCCACCGAGTAGCGCAGAAAAGTTCGTACTTTCGCTACCCGGGGGAGTAACGCGTTCGTTCGTCGAGTTTCGCAACGAGGAATCGGTTCGTATTCAACAGGTTTTCGCGCGATCGGATCGTCCGGCGACCTTTCCGATCGACGAAACGGACACGCGCTTCGACGGCCGACACGCCGGCTTCCTTAGATACTAGTTCTTCGGGCCCGTCCTTAAAACTAATCGTTGAGGCAGTTTTGCTCGCGCGGCAAGGGCGAAACGGTTCCGGGTCGTTCCCATTTCCGACGATCCGGTCTCGTCGACGAGCGATCCTTAATTTCGTATTCTTTATATCGTTTCAACCTCTCTAATGAAAGACTCGATCGCGAAGCCTGCGAGGAGGATCGCTGTGACCTTTTCCAGGCCATAGAAACGACGGAGGAGCGACGACCAACCGAAGATTACCGTCGGCATTAACGGGAGCTCGACCTACCTGCGAAACTTAAGCATACAGCGCGCGCGCGTGCAGCGGAATCGTTTCCGCGCGGTGCGTTCCGCGCTTTGCATCTCCCGAGCGCAGGACGAGCCGCCTAACTCGCGTCGATCGTGTTTTGCAAGCAAGGAAAGCGATCGTTTCGTTCGTGTCACGACTCGCGCGCGATCGTCGTCTCTCGAGCTGCTGGAACCTGGACGCGATCGTTCGATCGACGATCGCGAGAGGTCTCTTAGATCCTAAACGGGGTCGATCCTTAAAATTACTTTCTGAGGCAGTTGAGTTGGAGAGAGAAAAAGAGAGAGGGAGAGCAACAGCGAAAGGAACAGAGTCAGGGAGAGAAAGGGAGAGAGCGAAAGGATCAGTCATGTCGGCGCGTAGGTCCGTTCCGTGAAGTTGAAGCAAAGTCGAGGGACCGTCGACTCTTGCGTACATCGCGGGATTCTCTATCGCCGGCCGCGCGCCCCGTGGATCCCTCATAGAGCAAGGAACTTCATCAGCGCGTCGTAGATGAGCCGAGGATTGATGGTACCGTCGGCGGTGTACCGGACACCTCTCAAGGAACCGTCGTCGTGACTAACAACTCCGTATTCCCCGACAATGAAGCCGTCCGGAGTCCTCTCCTCGACCCTGTACTTCCTGTAGTTCCTTCCCTCGACGACGTAGCCGACCTTGTGACCGTCCTCGACCTCGGACGCGTTCGAGGGTTCGGTCAGCATCATCTGCGGCCCGTGAACGTTTCCGTTGCTGCTCACGCTGACGGACTCGTCGACCTCGTAGTTCTGCTCGTCGGGCTCCTCGCCCTGTTCCCGGCTCAACGGTTGACCCTCGGAGTCGTACAGCTTGCTCGGCTCGCCGTAGACTTTGGCCGGCTGCGAGTAGACCTTCGCCGGTTCCGAGTAAACCTTTGCCGGTTCCGAGTAGACCTTCGAAGGTTCCGAGTAAACCTTCTCCGGTTCGCTGTAAACTCTGGCCGGTTCGCTGTACACCTTCGCCGGCTCGCTGTAGACCTTCGCGGGCTCGCTGTACACCTTGGCAGGCTCGCTGTACACCTTGGCAGGCTCCCCGTACACTTTCTCGGGCTCCCCGTACACTTTCGCAGGCTCGCTGTAGAGTTTCGCCGGCTCGCTGTACGGCCGAGCAGGCTTGTAACTTTTCGGCGACTGAGTGTACACTTTGGCTCCCGGACGATTGTAGTGAGAAGCGTCGTAGTGCCTGCCGGCCTTCCTCCCCTGAGCCTGAAACCGTTCCGACTCACCCTCCATCGGCTCCTCGTTGTACTCCTTCGGCTCCGAGTTCTCCTCCGGTAGCTCGTAATTCTCCTCCGTCGGTAGAGTGATCATGTCTTCAGGAGGATTGCGCGAGCCGGCGTTCTCACCGGGTGTGTGCCTGTTCAGTGGCCTCGGGGTCACCGGTGCGCTCCGAGGCGGCTGCCAGCTGGTGCTGGGCGATCCTTCGTCCACCGAGAACTCGCTTCTGTTCGACTCGGACACGACGTTGCTTATGTCCTCGGTGACGAGGCTGGACGAGGACCTTGGCGTCATCGTCGGCGTCGTCTTCGGCGCGGTCGTGGTCGCCGTCGCGGTGGACGTCGTCGTTCTGATCGTCGTCGTCGGCGTCGGCGTAAAAATTCTCGTGGTGTGCGATCTGCCGGTTGTCCCGTTCGTCGATTCTCTGGAGGAACTGCCGTTGGTCGGGCCTGGTAGCCGACCGATCGCTATCGCGGCCGCGTCGTCGTTGTCGTAGTGCTCCACTCGAACTTTATACGGCGTCGCCTCGACGGTGGACGTCACGCTGACGCCGATCACCTTCTGTCTGCTGACCCCTTTGTTCGTCGAGTTGCCGGCGGCGCTTGTCGCGTTCACCTTCCCCGGAGATCCCTCCGGGGAGCCCATCGACGTCACCGTGGTGGTCGAGGAGCTCTGCGACGTTAGCCTCGTCGAGGATATCTCGCTGTTGGTGCTCAGTTCGTCGATCAACGATGCCAAGTTCTGTTGCCTGTTCTCCAGCGTTTTGTGACTGATCGGATAAAACCGGACGACCTCTTCGCGGCCGTTCGCGTTGCGTCCTTTCGGGACCGTCTGCCTGTTCCCCGGGTTCCGCGATATTCGGTAGATGGACGCCTCGTGCTGATGCGATTCCGCTGTCGCGCTATCTCCGGCCGTGGCTGTTCCCGACGATGACGACGACGACGACGACGAGGAGGACGAGGACGATGACGACGACGACGACGACGACGACGACGATGACGACGAAGAGGAAGAGGAGGACGACAACGGTGCTCCGTGTCCTCCGCGCCTGAAGCTTCTGCGTCGCTGGGGCGGTGTGGCCATAGCGCCGTTTATGAAGACTGATAAGAATTCCGTGCCCGCGAGTATGTCGTTCCTCTTCGCCGGAGCAGCGGCTACCTCGTCCCACACCAATGCCGCCTGCAGCAGTACCTGGAATATGTTCGGTCGTTCAATGGAATGCAGAAGCAATTTGCGATATCGAATAAAACGGTCGAGGGTAATGCAAACATGTTCTTAAAGTAATATCGCGACTCCCCGGTCACCGCATGGTATATCAATCACTTTGCCGGAGTCCATGAATTTTATTTCGAGCAGCCGAGTCTCGGTCGCGGAAGGGCGGGCATCGGCCGAACCTGCGTCGATTTCCATGCAATTCTCATCCCTTCCTCGACAGAGTATATCGTGCGGTCGAAGCATAAACGACTCGAACGGCGGTGTTTCCGCGCGTTGCCGAGCCGTAGCCTTGCCTCTTCCGACGTCCAGATTATACACCGCGTCGCTAATTTCCATCGATTATATCGAAAATGTTTCCGAGCTCGACATTGAATACGCGGGTGGTCCGTAGCAGTGCGATACTCGGGAAACGATCGCTTATCGCATCGATATCGACATCGACGCGTCATCGAATCGGTTCGACGGCTAATGGACCGTGATGAGCGTGTTTCGTGCACCGACGGCAGCCGCAACGCGGAACGAATTCCCGCGGAGGAAATCGTTGACAAAATAATAAATATCGGAACTGTCGACGATGCGCGACAGATCGAAACCGGTTGCTCGCGGACCGAATAGCCAATTAACCGATGCCTGAAACGTCTCGAGCGGCCTGCGCTCGCTGAAATAACGCGTCGGCTCGCCGTTCCTATAAAACATTAACAAAGTGTCGCGAGACTCGGCGAAGCCACGCGAGAACCGTGAACGAGTTCGCGAGTAACTTTGCCTCGCGAGGACACGCGGAACATGTCAGACCGGGTTTATTTTTCAATCGTCGGCGCGAACGATAAAACGTCCGGCCGTTCTGGATGCACGAAGGCCGCGTCAGGTGCATCCGTGCGAATTATAAATTACACCGGCAGGCCGCTTTAAAGTTTCGCGAACGGGTGCAGCTTATCGCCGCAGCCTCGGCTCGCGTTTCAGCATTGTTGTCTCGTTATCTCGTCGTGCATTTTATTTCCTAGCGCAGACGGATCCTTCTCGCAAAATGGCGAACGGCCAAAGCGTACGCCGAGCTTCCGATTAAATCTCCCGCAAATGCCATCGGCGACCATGCACAAGGTGTTCCAGAAACGTTCGAATTCCTGGGACGATCCGCGAATTTGATACGTTCAAAGGAAAAAGTGATCCGACCGTGTGGATATACGTGCGAGTTACTCGCGTTCGGGCGGGAAGAAGGGTTAACGTTGAAAATCTTTGCGTTTCCGCGTCGAATTAGCAAACAATGGCCGAAGCGACAGCGCTTCCTGACGCGCTAGTCGAAAAAGTAAGAATCATTGGCTGCGTGCTAGCGGGACCGGCAGGTGCGAAAGACATTAAAGGCGACGCGAGGCGGTCAGTGTTGTAATCAATATTCATGTATTCGGATGTTGTAAATTTAGAACGAGGAACAGCTTGGACAGCGCGTGACTTTGGCCATGAAATTGGTCGAGGTTGCAAGCGGAAGCGACCTTGCGATTCGTTTCGCCGAAAAATATATGAATTTTCATTCTATCGCCGGCCATCTTGACTTTCCGGAGGCTGTCGAGGAGCCGAAGAGGCGCCAAGGTCGTCGAAAGTCTGTACTACATTAATCGACGTCGCGCAAAAGAATTACACGAACGTATAAAAATGCTCGTCTTTATTAAAACATTTACGACTCGCGGATGTTCGGAGAGGTTTACGACGAGCTAACCATATTATTAAGCCTTTAATGCGCAAACTATTAAATAAATTTAGGGTTTCGGTGATTCTAAAATAGCTTAACGACGTATCTTAATTGCGATCGCGCGAAAGAATCTTTCTGTTGTCGTTGGCACGGCAGGATCGAGAAGCTGTAAATAACGTCGTTATTGAAATGGAACGTTGTCGATCTGGCCGATATAAGTGTTAAACATAGCGCGGCCGTATAAGGCAAGAATCTGGAAAATGCATCATAGCATTCCTTTGTGTCTGTGCTGCGTCTGTTCTCGTCGCGAGTATTTTAGCGACGACAACGTTTATGGACTTTTAAACGGAACAGCTTCCAATTTTTTGCCCCTAACAGTCGCTTAACGTCGTGAAATGAAATTCCCTGGCAGAACGTCGCCGCGGCCGGTATTAAACGAGTCGCCGATTTTCTTTTATTTCATTGTCGTCGACGGTTCGACAATGTCCCGGCATCCGCGCTGTTTTAATTAGGAGACCCTCTACAACACGGTTCGAAATTGCATATAAATTTCCGAATAACGTGGAATCGCCACTGCGTGGATCTCGTATCGGTTGCCGAAAACTGTTGTTGTTTTCTCGCGACGATTCTCCCGCAAGTTTGGAAGTTTCGCGGTACTTCGCGGAGCTCCGTCTATCGAGAAAACCCTCGATTCGATCGCGGCTTCTCGAAGGGACGGTTGAAATTTATTCCCCGGCGAATAAAGATAAGAAATTGCATTTCAACCGCGGCGTTCGAGCGTAAAAGTTGCCGCGCGGATCGTTTGTTCGGGCTGACGTAATCAGCGGCGGTGACCTTCCGCAAGATTGCAAAAATCCGATTCAGAGCGTTTTACGGCGGCTCGGCAGCCGGACGACACGCTGAAAAATCGGCAGTAAAACCCGGCTCGGAAGGTACGATCCTCCTGTTTAAATTGTTAACGGCAAGACGCCTCGCGACCTCGTATCTGGGCTACACGTTCTCGACGCTTCCTCTGCCCTGCGTCTCCTTTCTCCTGCGCGTCGTCTTCCGAGCGCTACGCCGCGCCGAACATCGCACGATAACGGCATAAATTAACGCGTCGATTGCCGCGTCGCTCATACGTGGGCGGCGGAATCGTTTGTCCCGATGTCAACGAAAACCTTTCGCGAATTCGTCGCGAAGAAATTCTTTCGCTTCGACTCTATGCGACAAGTTCGAGCTGGAACTTTTGGCCGGAATATCCGCCTCGCAACGATTCGTTTAGAGTCGGTTCGAGCCGCGTATTCGATTCGATCCGGCTCCGGTTGAAATTTTACAGCCGCCCGTGCTCGCGGAGGCCTTGCCAGTGACCTTCTCTCCGATCATCTCGTCCTGTCAGCGGAGCCTTCGCGATTCTCGTCCGATCTAATTAAAATCGTGCGACCGATGGGTGCTCGAGGGTGAACGTATCTCGATCGTTCGCGCGATAAATCGAACGCCGAGCGAGACACGCGCCAAGTTTGGTACGGATTCTCGATCGATTCGTCAACGATCCGGATCACGATTGGCCGAGAACCATGTTAATAACGGCACCGCGCCGTGCTCTAGATCGAACCGTTCAACGCGAATTCTGGAATTCGCGTGGGCTAGAGATTATCGCGCACGTTCGAGAGAACACACAGGTGCGACAGTTTGACAAAGATAGCCCCGTCACCGGAAAGGAATCGTACGTTCCGCTGCGGCGTGCGCCAGTTAACGACTCCTGGCTCCGTTCTTGCGCGCGGATACTCGCGACTTTCGATCGCCGCAGGCTCTCCAATCGATTCGATGTATTAAACTCTGGAAAGTCTCGAAAACTGATGCATTTAGAAGAGAAACTAACGCACCGAATCCAACAGTTTCGGATCTCTGATATCGCAGGCCTTTCTCCCATGGGAAACGGGAGATCTATGGTCTGGACACGAGAAATCACCGAAAGCGCGCTTTCCGCGCAAATCAGCTCGTGTCAGACTAGAGGACAACGCTGCCAGCGTGGTCCATGGGCGATCGCAAGCCTTTCCCCATGGGGAAACGGAGGATCCGTCGTCTTGATATGAGAGATCACCGAAAGCGTGGTCGCCGCGGGATCCTCCGGACCTTTGGACTCCCCGTCCAAACTCGTTGCGCAACGTCGATCCGACAAACTAGTTTGAAAAGAGTTATTTAGCGTCCGGCGGTACGCGGCGTTAACAAACGAGCTACAACGTATCCGCTAAGATGCGGCCGTTACGCGTCCGGAGATTGATCAATACGGAGGAGCGTTCAACGATTTCGATTAGTTTCAGGCATTGTAGGCTGGCTCCGACGTTGACGCAACCGTGGAGCGCAATAATGTAATTAAAATGCGATAGGATGTACTCGCGAGGCGATACCAATGACGATACACAGGTGCGGCCGTTTTAAAGGTAAACTCATCGCGAAGGAATCACGGATTTGAGAAGACGCAAGTGGGCGCAAGTCGAGTTAATACTGTCGCCCCCGTTTCCGATGTGTTTTTCAACGCGCAATCGACTCTGACCCACTTGCGCGCGAATCCGAACGAGCACGCCGTTGCACGCCGCTCGGACCTCGTCGACGATGTACAGGCTGCGAGCAGCTAGAGTCGTTTGCCCTATTCGGGATTCTCTCGTCGCGGACTCGCCGGTGTTTCCGTCGATTAAAAAATTTCTTTACAAATGCCGAATGCGTCATCGGAAAAGCCGATCGAGGAGACGGCGATCCCTGTCTCGCAGCGTGCGTGGCGACGGAATCTCCGCATTCCCCGACTGGTGTACGACAGCGGCTTCGAGAAGGGAGCGAAAGCAGGAGGACTGCGCTCGTTGTAAAGTTTGGCGAACGAGAGGCACGTAGATCCGGGAATCCGTCGGCGGATAGAGTCGACGAAATGACAGGAGCGTGTATCAGGTTCCGAGGGATCTACAAAAGAGGCCAATCAAGGTTGCGACTGGGTGTGGTGTGTAATGCGCATGCAGACCTCAGGCGACCGATCTCGCTTCCTCTCTCTCGCAGCCGGTCCAACCCGTTCGGTTCCAATGTAAGCCAGTCTTTTTTCGACTAATTGTTTCCTTTGTGACGCGCTGTCCGTCAACCAGCGCTTTTGTTCCGACAGCTCCCCGAACGGATTCAGCGGATTTCATTGCGGTCGTTTCTCTCTTACGGTGCCGGGGGTATCGATGACGGTGCAGTTCGCGCGCCCAAGGTCAATGCTGTATCTCTCCGCTGGTCTCTCGTCGTGGAAAAATTCGTACACGGGGATCGAGAGCTCGAGAAGCTGCGCATTCTTTGCACGGTGGACCGCAAAGGCGTTCCGCGGCACCAAGGTGAAACGCGCCGTCGACGCCGATTCGACGCGACTCGATCGCAACCGTTGAATTTCGTTGGTTCGCCGCGTTGCTCCATCGATCAGCCGTTCGAACAATTAGAGATGCCGATTAACGACGCATTGCCGCAACGACAAGCACCTCGCGATTATTTCCACGCCTCTAGCGAAAGAAAAACTTCGCCGGAATGATCATCGAGAGCTAATCTAATCGCGTTCCTGCGAACGAATACCTCGAGACAGCTCCGCGTCCGTGTTCGCGGGCGTGCGCGTTCGCACGGGCGCTCTAGTAAATTATTATGTAGCAACGCGGCGGATCATTGAGCAACAACGAGATCGTTGCGCCAACATCTTTGGATCGTTCTTTCCCTGTTTTAGGGAAGATCCGAATTTAAACGTCGATCGTTGCGGTGTCTCCGGGCGAACAAGGTGTCGACGATTTCTTTCGGAGAAGAACGGTTCGGAACGCGCCAAAGAGGACGGGATATACTTTACGGTTGAGATAAAAGAGGCCGCGGGACGCGCTCGTGAAATATTCGTCTCTTCTCGGAGGTTTCGCCGCGTCTAAATTTCCTTAGATCTTTCGGACGGGTACCGTGTTAAATATATAGCGAAATATAAGATCTCGGGCGCAGGTTTCGCGGCGACCAGTTCGACAGAGAACAGAGATTAGCCCAGTTCTCTGGGGCACGTTCGTTTAATTATAAAACGCCGCCTTTTATTTCCCCGACGCGACGCCATTTTATCCGCTCTCCATCTACGAATCGTACGGTTTCTTTTTTCGCGGATATGGAGTCGGCCGATAACTCGCCGGCGGGATCGTTCCCTTTCCCGCGGTCGTGTCCGAGAATTCTCGCTGAGCCGATTAGAATCGTGTCTATGTTTTTGAATCGCGACAAACAAGGCCAAGGTGATTGCAAACTCGTCGTCGACGGAATCGACCAGACTGCAAACGCGAACGTCTGCTTCGGCTAATCTGCGACTGCTATTATTTTTAAATAAAACAGACAGAAGCGTATTTGCGCGGTGAACATTCGTGAAACGTTCGAGAGGACACGCCGTGTAAATTCGACGAGGTTCGAGCGTGTCCGCGTATTTCTTTCAGCGAGGTTCTCCGATCGTGAAGGCGGCCGTGCCGACTGAAACGGAGGTTTGTCATCGATAAAAGTAAGGGTCAGTTTTCAATGTCTCGCCAGCGAAAGTTTAACTAGCGTACGTGTATGCCCGGCAATGCTTACACAATGCACAGTGGCGTAATTTCGTACCCGGGGACACCGTAATAAATGTTTCAGTCCTCCCACACTCCAGTTCTATATAATTTACGTAAGGTGTGCAGGCGTGCTTTGTACGGGCGAGCAGGAAGGGAGCAGTTAAGCGGCGATTTGATTTTTTATTCGCCGATTTCGTTGTTCGCGGCGAAATCCTCGGGAAACCGACTCGTTCGACGCGCAGGATAATTTGTCCGGCGTGTACTCGCGGGTAACAGCCATCCTCTTTCGTCCACGCGTCTCGAATCCTAATTACTCCAGATGATCGCGATTGCGACCGCATCCAGCCGGCTACGAACGTTATCCCGCGAAACGATCTCGCCTAGGGCGATCGCGAGCATGGCACGGCGCCGCGACGAACACCTACTCCGTTCCTCGAAGCCATCGATCAAATCGAAAACGAACAACGTCTCTGAATCACGCACACGGCCGCGCGGGGTCGCGGGACCTTTCGCTCGAGCGAGAGGAAAGGTCGCGCGAAGTGTGTCGACGATCGCAAGGAACGTCGTCGCAGCGACGAAAATGTGTTTCGTTTTCGTTTTCGTTGGGCCCGGTTTCGGGGTCTATTTTAAAACGACCACCGATACGATCTGGCGCTACCGACGCGTTAAGGACAAAGGTGAAAACGTTTACGTATATCGTTTGTACGCGGTTGTTGGATAATCGTTGAGGCCACGAGCCGACGACGAGCATGGCCGGCCTGCGCTGCCTCGATCGAGAAAGACCAAGCCAACGCTCGTGTTTCTTTACAGAAAGTAACGGATGGACGCGCGATAAGTATTCAGGTCATCGGGCGGTCGAGAGGCATCCCGTATCGGATACATCATCTTAATGACTTCCTCGTGCGTGGGCGACTGTTTGCATTCTTCGACGCGGTCCCCGACGGCCATGGCTAACGACCGCCGCGACGTTTTCGACGCCTGGCGCCACAGAACGCGATTCGTCTTACGCTTTCGACACCGCGACAACTAAGACGAATCGGGTATGTTACGGCGACTTTGGCCACTCGAGACTTCCAATCGGCCGCCTTCGGATCGCCTCGTTCCGATCGACGCAATTACAGCCACCGAGACCCTCGTTGAACCCTTTTCGCTCGGAGCCATCTTTATCCCGAAACGGCACACACCGATCCACGATACTCTCGTCCTACGCTAGCTCTACCTAATTCCTAATCGCAGGAAAAATGCCCGAGAAAACGTTCAACCTTTATTGGGAAATGGGGTTTGACACACGCTCTCCTTTATCACATTTATCAAACTTGATTTAGTAATATGGAACGCGTATCCTCTATAATTTCCCTCTGAATCAATTCCTCGTAATAAATTTCGCTAGCCTGACAGAAAAGGAACAATGCACGGCGGAGGTATTCCAGGTCAGGATATGTCCCGACATTGGAATGAAAATTGCTTCGAGTGCGAAGGGTTAAAACCCATCGAATCGAATTAAAATACCATCGTGAGCGATAACCGAGGTCGAGATGTCTGCAGCCACCTGCAATGTCGTGGCCTTCGCTCGTCCTCGAGTCCAGAAAACTCATGAGCAATCGGCAATTAATGAAAGCAGCGAAATAACTCGAACAGAAGAACCACCAGATTTAACAACAATGGCACAGCATCGGAACGGGAAGCAGCGAGGAAAGACAACCTCCGATCGGCCATCTGTTAGCGATAGTAGAAGAGTATTCTATATATTCATGGTTTAACTAAATCCGGGTGAAAAGAGACTCGGACAAGGCAGTCGCGGGGTCGAACCGCAGCGTTTCCGCGGCGGACAAAGCCGTGTGACAAAGTTTCTCGAGTGAACGGTAAATCACGGGGCCTGCCGCAGAGCGACAGACGTCACCGTTTCGCGCCGCGGTTCGATAATGAAGATATCGCTGCAATTAATCTCGCGGGAGAACGGAAACCCGCGACGGCTCGATTGCAAGGCTTCGCGGACTCATCGAGTAATTTCGCGCGATACGGTTTCGCGTTACACCGGCCGGACGCCGGCTAATAAATCGTGGCGGCGCGTACGCGCGGCATAATTCGTTGCTGAAATATGATTTCGACGGGGTTCGTTGTTACCGTCGTCGTTGTTATTAGCGGCGAGTTATGTCGGCGCGAAGCAACGTATTCGCTTTTCCGAACGTCTGTCGCTCGACTAGCCGAGATATTTACACAAACGTATAATCGCTGACGATCACGCGAGCGAAGAGCCACGGGAAATTCCGGGCGTGTACTTTAATGCGGAATAATCGCTCGCGATAAATACTCGTCGTTAAAACTGATAAATTGCAGACGGGAAATTGTAACGGGTGGTCGTCGCGAGCGCCGCGATCCCAGGGCTTGTGGTAAAAAGAAAAACGATTGAGCGAACGCATGCAAATTCCAGTTATTATTGACGGTTCTCCGGTTTAATCGGGAGACTGCTTCGATAATTACACGAAGCGGTCGCTGCCATGTTATAATGCCGCATAATCATCGCGCATGTCCCTTCGTCCCACGATCGAATATTGATTACGACAATGAGCGCGGTCCAGCTTTATGCAAACACATTATTGCCAATTTATACGCTAATGAAGCTGATACGCTGTCGCACGAGAACTCACCGTGGATCAACGGTGGCGCGTTTCCAACGATCGTTCTTCGATACGCGTCTGAATCCCGAGCGGATCGCTATTCGCACGGGTACGCGTCTAGTCTGCGCAAAAGCTTCGCGCGGTTCGCGGCCGATCATTATGAAATCAATTGTTCCGAGCGTCTTGACGACAAAACCGTTCGCGTGCAACAGCTTCTCGGCGCGGCCTTGCGCTATTACGTCAGGAAAGCAGAGCAAAATAGAACAGAACAGAGCAGAACCGAGGAGAACCGAGCGGAGCGGGAGAGAGCAGCTTTGTCCGCGGATAGCGGGTCCGAAGTCTAGAATGAGAAACGCGAACCGCGTGCCCCGTGTCAGCTGTAACGCGGTCCCCAATCGTGTGCGATCGTGAAAGGCTTATCGGAGATAGGCACTGCGCAGACACCGTTAGCCTGCCGACACGAGGTGTCGCAGCTTTTCGAGTTCGACTACTGTAATATCACACGTTGCGCCGTTTATTGCGTTTATCGCTCACGGTTCTCCCTTGCGAAATCCGCGCGAGCTCGAATCCAAGGTGGACCGAGAGATCGCGAGGAGTATCGTCGCGCCAGGAAGAAGGGCATTCCTTTGTAAAACTCGCTCGGCTTCGGAGCGTTCGTTCGTCAAGGCCGTCGAAATTAATCGCGAGCCATCCGTGTCCGAAGGAGGACTCGTCCGCTCGTGAAAGGAGCGAGAGACCGGCTCCTTTCCTCGCGGAAAACAACCTCCTCTTCGCTTCCTCGAGCCGCGAAGCGATTACAACGCGTCCGTAATTTTTCTTCCCGAGTCTTTGTAAACGCGCCATAGTGGCCGGAGAAACCCCGTATAATTTCCGATCTAACGTCCAGCTTCGCGATTTCGCTGCGCCGTATCCGTTTCGCTGTCAGATATCGCTACCGTTTAACCGCCGCGTCTAATAGGGAACGGAAACGGTTAGACTGGAATTCGTATCTGTTCGCGGTGATTTCCAGAATGCCTCCTCTCGGTGGAATCGCGTCGGATATCGGCAATGCCCGTAACGGCGCGATTAATCGCGTCGGAGCGTTCGTTCCGCGAAAGCAACGCCGGCAACGTATCCTCCGAGCCGCGGGAGACTGTGCTGTAAATATTTAGCAAGTTTTCTCGTTACCTAACGCGCATTGAACTTGATCCCATCCGTAGCCATCGCCGTTGGGAAACAGCATGAACACGCGAGATCGCTGGCCGCCGGAGCCGCGGAAAATTACGTTCGCAGTGGTCAAGCGATTTGTCTTCGAAAACGGGTCAACGTCATCGGCTCGCGTTTGATCTTGGCATTTCCAACGAGCGACGCGTGTCACGGAGAAGTACCGTCGCGGCTGCTGCATCGGGTTTCGATGGAAACCGAGCAGAAAATCGCCTCGGCCTCTGCGCTGGACGGACGGTTTTGGAATAGCTCTTCGTTCGTTTGTTCTTTACAGAGTTTTTAAATTGTATGTATCCAAATCGATCCTCCTACTCCGAGGACAGCGATCGTTCGAATTCGCGGAGCAGCCGCAGCGTCGATCGCGGGCTGCAGAATCCGATCTGTCGAATTATTAATTGCGCTCGATCGATACCTAAATTAAATCGGAGAAAGTCGCGCTGCCGTACACGCGCTTCGAGCGGTTCGACTATCGCTCGACTAATCGTCCAATCGCTTCGGTCGAATGTACATTATCGTTCGCAAAGTTCCGCCGCTCGGTCGACCTACCTATACACGCACATTATTTGATACGTTATAATATTGAGCGTGCCGCAACGCCTCGCCACACCGCATACGATTAGTTTCTGACAGTTCTACAAAGTTCACCTTATATAATGCAAAATCGAGTTGTTCCCATTCACAAGCTGACCACGGCTGCGGGTCTACGTGTTCTGTAACTGCGATCCGTCTTCTTTCACGGCCCGTCATCGATTGCACAATCGATAACCCGAGACAGAATTTCAATCGGTATCGATAACCGACTCCGTGAGATTTCTTCGAGATTTCTTCCATATTCGTAACGAATAGTATTCCCCGAGACTTTTTCCAATTTCACAAAAATCTCTGCCAGATTTCTTCGACATTCGAAACGAATATCCCCCGTATTCCTCGAGACGTTTTTACTTTGAGAAATATTTTGTGGAACTCTGTCGAAGGATCGAGAAGGAAGGAAAGCGCTGGAACGACGCTCGGTCGATTCATCGGTCGATTTGACCGCGACCGAGCGAACACGGACGCGTCAGGAGCCCCGACCTTGAAACGCGAAACCGTATCGCGAACGACAATTTTTCGCCAAAACGCTGGCCGTCCTGGCACGAAGTTATTACTTCGATTGCTCGGCTGGAATAGATAGGATAGATCTCATCTAGGAGGTGGGGTACGGAGAGCCGCGGCCTGGCATTTACTCACAGTTATGTGAAAGGCATATCGGCCGTACCAAGGTACTCCTACATACTTGCACAATACTTTTTGCACCGGCGTTATTGAGTCCGACCGTCGGCGGGACGGCAGAATAATTGTCCAGGGTAGAGAAACTATGATTAACCAAAACCTATCGCCGGGAAAATTCGAAAAAAACGAGTCTGTCCGGAGATCCGAAAGAAGAAACGCGACGATCTCTTCGGTCGTAATGTCTTCAATTTTACGACCGTCGTGTCGCATTGGAAAATATCGCGACGTCTCTTCGGTAACGGAATAGAAACTGAAACAAGGAATTGCACGGTTGAAATGCAAAGAATTTTTCTCTCCGATCGGATAACTCTTCATCCAGCAGCCTCTTCTCGCAACAACGTACCCTTTGGCTTCTATGGAAAAGCTAATGGCGCGGACGATAAAGAGAAAACGCCGGACTCATGCTCGCCGGGAACGAACCTCGGAAATCCATCGTCCGATCTTCGGTTTCGAGAATACGGCAAATGGCCTTTCTAAAAGGGCGATGCGCGACGTCACGCTCGCGACGAGCGTCGCGATTTTCCGCGTTCGACGAAAGAAACCGCGAAGAACGATCGGAGCATAAAGCGATTAGGATTTCGCTAATTCGCAGCGATAGAGTAATTATCGGCCCGCGCAACGAGCCGCTGGAAACCGCTGGAATCGCGGTGCAGCTGTACCTGCACGTGTAGCGGCGTGTGCGAAACGTAATCGCGATAATCGGTGTAATGTTTCTCGTTAATCGTTCGTTGTAACTCAATCGAGCCACTCGAGCGACTCTCGTTCCGAGCAGAAACTGAGGATCGTTCCGCTCAAGAAAAATCGCTCGGATTAATTGCGGAGAGGACGGATCGCAGTTTCCTCTTCGTTTCGACGATCTCGATCGATCGAGGACGACGCGTCGATCGTTTCGATTTTGATGCCGTCTCCGCCAAATAATCTGTATCGAAAAATAGCAGCTCCTCGACGCTCTGACATTTCGACGTTGCAAATTCCGAGGATTATAGATCGACGGGGCTTCCTGATCGACTATTAATCAGCAGCGACATCGTAGACGAACGTAGACGCGAATTGGGAACCGTTACGATCGTACGCAGCCTTCGGACCTTGGCATAATAATTACTTCTCGATTCGATTTAACTGGTTCTACCTGATCCTGCTCGATCGCCTTGCGCTCGCGCGCGTCGACTACGAACTACGGACACACAGCGAAGTACAATGGTGTCGACCAAGTATAGAGATCTCTTTCTCTTTATTACTTAACGGTTGAACTTCCTGTTTCTGTCGAAACAGCAAAAGATCGACGAAACGAGAACGGTTGAAGAATATCGGCGCTGAACCGAGCCTGAAAAGTAATCGATAAACGGTTGTAATCGATTAAGAGTTATACTCGTTTACAAAATTGCGTGTAGACATTGCGAAGGCAATTTGCAACAGGTTAAGAGCCCAGTATTTCTCGTTTGACGTTCAACAGCGTATTCGAGCAGATCGAAAAGAGTAACAGTTTCTAATAAATAAATTCCTAAGAAGTATTTCCTACATTATGTTTATTAGGACGCTGTGCTCGGTTCTATGATGTACCAGCGCGGCGAACATATTCGTTCGCTCGTTCCCTGCGAGAGCAACCTCGTAAACTGATTAATTGTAAAACGAACGCGTCGATGAAGCGGTCGTTTCGACCGACGGCGGTAAGTTTAGGTTAATCGCGAATCATTCCGATCGGTGTATCGTTCTGGTAATTTATGCGCGTCAGAATTCTAAGTTCACGTCGCTTGTTGCACTTTGTCTGCCGCGCCGGTGCTCGGCAGCCGAGTACGCCGATTATTTCGCCGTAGGTTGGATCGCAATTAAACACTACAGATCGAACGTTATGATGATTACAGGTAGTAAGGTTTAAGTGGGCCGAAGGTGGAATTGCTGCGATCGAATGCACGAAGTTGCAGCGGGTCGAGACCTAACCGATACACCCGAGCAAGATGCATCGTGCATCTCCTACTCGTTTCCATTCCCTTCGCGAACACGCGAACGCCGAGGAGATGCTTTCCTCGAGAAGCTTCGTGCTCGCTCTCGGCATCCGCGAAAAGAAATTTCCGACTTTCGCTAATCGCGCTGTGATAAAACGGAGCTTGAACAATTATTTCCAGATCGTAATTTGTAACGAAATCGTTTTAACGCGGATGTTGGTCCGCCATAAAAATTGTTGTCCAATTAGAAAGTTTCCTGTCGCGAAAGGTGGACCTTTAAAAAATTTGGAAATGATCACCGCCGGTGGTGAAACGATGAAACGAAAGATGTCTAATTTTGGGTGAACAGCAACGTTTTTGCGAACGAATGTAAAACGTAAAAGGCGACCGAAGCGGGGTCGTTTCGTAAACGATCGTCTTGCTAGAATTCTCGAATTCCGGTAGCATGAGTGCGCGAGAGCGGTCGAGCGAATTCCATGAATATTTCTCGAGATGATAGAGCGATTCCGTGGCGGTGATTTCTCGAACCTCGGGTCCCGCCCGTATAATTTACAATTCATTAGGCTACCATTTATTTCCATTATATCATTTTTACGTCCGATTATAAATCGCCGCGGCGCGTCGCGAATCGCTTCTGCGCCGGCCGGCCCCGGGCCGTGACAAATTGCGTGAGATGCAAATCTGTATAATACCCGGGCATTGGGAACGAAACAACGACTGTCGCCGCGATAAGATCACGCTCGAAGGCCGGAACAACGAATCACCCGATCGACGACCGGTAGGACGATCGCGCGACGCTTGCCGTCCAATTTTTCGATCACCGGGCTAGATTCGCGGGGTGACTGATGACAGCCGTTCCCGCTATCTGCCGCGTAATGGATGCTGCTTCATCCGCGCCTGGCCATGACACCGTCTCATGGATTCGCCTCGCAATCCGCTTGTGAAATGGCGAAAAACAATGCACCCGAACGAATCTGTCTGGTACTCTGTCACGCGAGTTCGTTAGCTCGTGACGTGAATTATTGTGGAACCGGCGTGCCGCGCCGCACCGTTCTGCGGACCAGCCACGGTATTGCGCGAGATACGGACCACGGTCGGCGAAATTCGCACAAACGCACCTCCACGACTATGAAATTCTCCGCTTACTTCGGAATAGGGACACGCGATGCTCGTCTGCTCGTTTGGTGCAGCAATGCCAATTACGTTTGGGTAACGACAAACGTACGAAAGAAACGTTTAACGAAACGGAAACAGAGATATGGCATACGTAAACGGTCTCGTTGGGAGGTTTACTAGGTCCGTGGTCGGCCGCGACTCGTTTCTGGCAAGCAGTGACCCAGTTGCAAGTAAACCAGCCGCTCGAACGCATTCCGAAAACGAATTCTCGCGGGACAGGTCAGAAAATCGTAAACGCGCGGGCGTGTACGCACGTGCACGCGTGGAAATTGCATCGCGTCGCGTTGGTGCATTGGTGCATTGGTACGGCGACGCGGAGGAGAAGGCGTATAACGGGGCAACCGAGCTTTGTGCACGGTGCCGCCATAAATCACGGGAAATACGAGAAGACTTTAATGCCTGTTGCGATTTTTATCCTTTGTCGAAGTGCACCGTTTATTTTGCAGTCCTTTTGCCTGGCGAGAGAGCGAGAGAGGCAGTGAAAGAAAAAAAAAATGCAATTCGCTGGACTGCGAGGCGTTGAAAGTATTAAATACGCGAGGGCAGCGAGCGCTCGTCGCGAATTACGTGAAATTTCATGATTTATACGGCACTCGAGATGATCCGTCCCACGGAAAGCTTGTTTTAAAATTGCGTCGTGCTACCGGCAATCGGCTTCTCGATCTCCGGCTTTTCGAGCGTGCAAATAAACCACGGCGACGAGTGGCCTTGCAAATGAACCTGAACGCGAGTCGAAACAGTAGTCGTAGTACCGCGTATAAACGTCTCGAGCTTGCGTACCCATTCCGGGATGAATTTTTGCCGAATAAAATATCAAAGCGAAGAAGCGAACGCGCCGATTCGACGGCGTCGAATAAAAACGGTTGCGCCGTTCGCGCTGCAAAAAGGCATTCGGCAAATATAATTTCGCAATACTCCGTTCGGATTACGGTTAGCGCTCATAACGCCGAGTAACAGTACAAGCCGCTACGATTCGTTTACGAGTAATGAAACTCTTCATCGCCGCGTTAAATTTATTAAGGAAACCACCAGAATTTATCGTGTCGGTCGCGATACGCGGAATTTTATGAAACTCGAACGCGCGCGAACGGTGTTCCTTCCTTCGTTGTTCGCGCGGCGCCAATAAGGAAACCGCGCGCCCAATAAAATCGGATACAGCCGGTTGCAAAATATGACAACGTTCTCTGTCTCGTTAATTATCGTTACACGCGATTCGACGGCAATTTGCAACCTAGCCAGCCCTCTCGATACGATCGCGCGCTCGAAAACGCAATTTACGAAGCGGATTTAAGCTCGGCATCGCGAGGACGCGTCCAGGTGTCGAACGATAATTCAGCATCGGAATAATTATCGGAGCCTATCGCGCCCGTGCCACCGAGCGCATGAAAAATAATCCTGTTGCTCGCTCTCGGCGATGCGAGGGAGTCCTTTCGAAGAGCTTAACCCGCCGTATTCCGCTCGAACTGTCGAATTTAAGGCGATACAGGAGCCGCCGTTTCGCCCCTAATGGCTCGCATATCTCGCGAGCCGTTTCTCGAATCGCCGCAAGTTATTATCGCTCGCGACCGTTTTATATCTACTTTTTCCGTCGAACACGCTTACTCGACTTATCCTCCCTCTTCCCATCGATCGACACGCGTGCAGGCCCCCGCGTTCGCGCAACTTATCAAAGGCGGCCTGTAAAGATCATCTAGCCGCGAGAACCACGAAACGAAGTGTCCGTCGAGGAATAAAACAACCTTGTTTATTCCTCCGGTGTGTTCGAGATATTGCGCCGTGGCACCGGAATATTTATCGCCGACATTTTAAATACGGCTTTACGCCTATTTGCTTCGGGCCGGCTTAAGATACGGTTCAACTCTGACACCGGCTCGTTCGCGCGCATCCGTTACCGTTCCCGAAGACGTTCGGTCTTGACGCGCGCACAAAGGCCACTCGGCTACTTTAACTTACGCGAGGCGGAGAGACGCATCCGTGTACGAAGGTCTCCGCGATTTCGTCCGCAAATTACTTGCTCGTCGGCATCCTTCTTCGGGGTCGCGACTCTGCCTGGGCGAATTGCGATTCCGATAGAAATCAAAACGAGAAGAATATCGTGCCCTGTACTGCTTCGACGAGCAACTCTATTATCAAGGGCTTGCCCACCCTCCGCGCCGGGGTGCCATCACGGATACCCTCCCTGCCCTACCACTTAGCTCGAGAGAGCGACAATTGAAATCCAAATCCCAAAGGGTGCGGTGCTCGCAGAGCCGAGATCGGAACTCTGTCTACGCACCTCGTTATTGCGATCCCAAATTTAAGCTTCAAGTGCTTAGGGTTAAGTCGAGACCGTTGTCTCGGCATCTTTCGGCGCGCGTCAATTAGCCAGAGCGCATCGGTCGCATAAAGTTACAGCCACAATTTACTTTTGCACGTTACATTGTTACGGTCGAAAGACAATTTTCTATCCTATCGAATTACGAAATATTAGCCAGTGAAATCAGATGAAATCTGCGAAAAATGGTCGGTCGACGGTGTGTAAAACGACGCCGGGATCTTAGGAAGAGGGAGAGAACCGTGGTCGATCGATCAGCGCGCTGACCCACGGAGGCCTCCGATTTTTTCCGATCCCCATTTTGGTCTGGGAGGTCCTGATCCCAGAATAGTATAAAACGGTGCTCGATTCTATCCAACAGGTATCCAAGGCGCTCCGCGGAATAGAATAGTCTCTAGCCATTAGAACCCGCGAACCCGCCACGCACGCGATCAATCATTTCTTTATCTTGTCCGGAGCGTGTCGATTCGTCCGACCGGCCGCCATTATTCGATCGCTTCTTTTCTTCCGCGTTTTTCTTTCCGTCGGCGAAACCGCGGACGCGGTGTCCGGGTGCAATCCCGACAGACCTAATCGTTCGTCGACGGTAGCCTGGTCGGTGCGATGGATTCGCGATCTCACGCGCGATACAGCGTTAATTAAGAACGCGGCCGCAACACATGTTATTCGGCTACGCTTCTGGTTAACTCGTGGCGGAGATACCGTGATTGCGACTCGCTGAATGGAACTGGCCCGATTCGTTTCACATCCACGTTTTACGAGGTCGAAACTTATCGGCAACATATTGCTTTTCGTCCTCGTATAGTACATCGGTCTCGAAACCGCTGAATCGCGAGGGAACCGCGTCCGACACCTTCTCCGCGCCCCTTTAATTACCGTTCGCTAGAACTCGACGAGAGATTTATGGCACTTGCCGCTTATTCATCCTTTTCTGCCGCGACGTTCTCGCTGCCAGCGTCGGTAATTGTATCGCTCGTTTCCTCGCAAAGATACACCCATCGATCCCTAAACAATATCCGATCGCTCGTTTAATGGTCGATCGGTTCTCCCGACGACTGCATCGACGACTGTCTCTGCGCATAGTGATCTAGGAACTCGTTACTCGCAGAGGGGAAGGCCTAAATGAAATGCAGTGTAGAACAAAGCAAATAAGTTTGCGATAATATGTTCATCTTTACTCTTCGTTTTCGAAGAGTGGTTGCTCCGTTCCAAGACACAGAGGAGTTTAAACAATATTGGAACCGGTGTAAATAATTTCAATTTCGCTCTGGAACGACGTCGTTCCGCCGGCCAGTCCGTCTCGCGAGTGTCCGAGGTTGTAAATATTTTCGAGCAGCTGTAAACGTTTTTCTGCGCGATCCTCGCGGATTGAATTATGCGCATCCCCGTAGAGTCAGCGAGAATGCTGCCAGGATACGCGGTAGCAGGATTCCGTCGGATAGCGGGTGTCCAGTTACGAGGAGGATCCCGAGGAGCGTAAAAATGGTCCCCGGAGTGTTTGTTGTCCGGCGCGCGACGCCAGTGTGTGGCGAGCATGTGAACTCGAATTTGTGAAGGTCGTTCAATGCCGTCCGGGTCCAATGCCTCTAAATAATTCCGGCTGGTATCCCGTCTACGGCCGGCTCTAACGATTCGCTTCTTTTTTGGAGCGAAACGCCCGAGAAAACGGCTCTTCCCCCCTGGATTTATTAGCGGGTCAGTGTAAAACCGCGCGAGGGGGGAATTTTATGGTTCTAAGTGATATCCCGAGTGGTCATTGACGCCACGGATAAGAGGACATTTTATCCCTTTACGGCGGACACGTTGCTACGGTTTTTTCGCCGCTTTTTATGCTCCTTCTCCGACGCGCAACCTTTTCTTTTTCTTTTTCTTTACGTCCAGGTGTTATTAACCTTTGTCTCGCTACTCTTTTTGCGCCGCGCGCGCGCGAGATTACGCAGGAGCAACGCACCGTGGAATTCGATTCGATCGTTCTCGAGATACTCCCTATTTTTTCCTCTCTCCGAGGAACTGACGTATGTCCTTTATTTTCTTGCAAGGTACAAATTGTTCTTTATTTTTTGCGCGTCTTTTCTTTTGTTTTTCAAAGGAAACGATACTTCTCGCCAAGGTCTGCCGAGAGCGATCTTTTGCCGATCGTGCGCGCGCGGTGCGTAGAGTAAATTCGTCGAGACTCGGAGACCAAGGATCCGGTATCGTAATCTTCGATTTCGAGAAATTGCTCGAAGATTTGCGTGAAACCGCAGAGAATTCCGTGCGCGGCCGAGGGGAGTAAAAGTTCCAGCCGAAGCAGGCGCGTTTTATCGGCCCGTCCCGCGCCCCGCTCCCGCTCTCGGCCAGCGAAATCACGCAGGGAATATGTCGCATTGTATGCTCATAAAGACCGCTTAATTGCTCGGCCGGCTTTTATCCGTCCGGTTTAAACAAAGTCTCGCAAGCTCACCTTGGCCACGGGATCGATTCGACTCGTTGCTTCGAGACTCTTCGGGGGGGAAGAGGTCGCTCATTGTTCTGAAACGAAGCCAGACGCCGTCGCTCGATCGATTTTCAAAAGCGAATCGCCGCTTCGATGCTCTCGCAAGCTTCCGAGCAGATCGATCGCTGTTCGATAGCAATTGCTAATAACATATGACAGATTTCGCTGTACGTTTTACAGCAACCGGATCTCGAGCGGCCGTCGGACGGCCGCGCAGAAAGGCCGAGTCCTTCCAGCGAGAAACGGAATTTCTGGAATAGGACGGTTCACGCTTCTGTGTCCGCGCGGTGATAAGGAAAAATTCCACGGGCGGTGACTGGCAAGCTGGAATGGGTTCTGTCGGGCCCGGTGTCGGGTCGGGGCCGACCATCGGCCGCCAAAAATTTAAATTGCCAGGGTAAACGGAAAGCAAACAGCGAACGGCGCGCAGGAATCTCTGCGGCCGGTGGCCGGCGCGAAGGGATCGTCACGTACGCAAAACAGTGGACGGCAGGACGCGGCACGCGGAACGCAAAACGCAAAAGAAAAACGGGAAGGCGGCGCGGGATGGGCCAGGACGCGTGGCTGTTTATCGTGCTGCTGGGTCTGTCCGTCCTTGCGGAGGTCCTCCAACCCGGCCCACGGGTGGCGTCAACGGCCCAAATATATGACGCAAGGTATAGCCGAGCCGAGATAAGCACACCGCCGCGATCCATTCGACATTCTCGAAATCGGCGCGCGTACGCGAACGCGACGAGACTCCGACGCCGAGCGCCGCGAAACCGTAAACCGGCGAATTTCACCTGCAAATCGACGCGTCCCGTGTCCGTTCGACGCCCGTGGCAACGACAGCCGGAGAAACTGGCGCAATGTCGTTTCGACTGCGAACGACAAACGAGCTGGAACTAAGAAGCACGTTTAAAGCAGAATGGTGCATCTACGCGGATTTAGTCTACCGTGAAATTCCATCGCGCGGATTTTAGCCAACGCGGCGCAAGCAAAACTGTCGGGAATTACTCTTTTTATCGAATCCGCCATCGTTCTGCACGCGGCCGAGTAAGATTGCTTCAGGGAATCGAACGCGGCGAGCGAGCTCTTGGGAAACACGCTCGCCGCGTGCAAAGTGTGAGATTCGACGAGGTTTCTCGCGAGGGGTATGAAAATTGATATCGATTTCGCGCCAAGTCGATCGTTGCTCATCCTATCCGGAAGGACACGGAGATTTCGTTTCGTCGTCGCTTCGCACGGCCGACCGCGAGTTCGAATCGCTTGTCGTTCGCGTTCGCGTACGAGGTATCGCCGGTTCTGCGATTAATAGATTTATTTAAAGCTCGTTGCGTAAGACACCGCACGATGGAAGGCGAATTCCGATATTACCATTGAACGATCTCCGACGCGTTCCCGGTCGAGACCGGCTTCGTTTCGTCGACGAAACGGGTCTCCGCGTTCGCCGATTCCGACGGCGGTAGAGCGGAGCGCGAACCGGTACGAGGAATCCGCTTGCGCCGCGTTTACGCGTTTCCTCGAAATTCAGAAAAGTTCCCGACGATTAAACGGACCGATAGCCGGCCGAACGAAAGAAATTACACGACCGATACCGTTCGATTAAAATAATTGGATTAAAAGTCGAAACGGGAGCAGCCGTGCAGCGCGGGCGCGCGGTTCAAACGCGAACGCGACACAATCTTCGATCTACTTTTCAGCCGACAGGAGGATTTACAGAGCACACTCCTACGCGGCGCGGCGCGGCACGAAACCTGTATCCAAGTTCGCAGATCAACGCCAAGTATTTTCGCGACCCTCCCATCGAGATACGAGCGACGGCCCCTGTGATCGACTTTTAACGCCGCAACCGTCTCTGCGTTTCGCTCGACCCTTTTCCATCGGCTGGCGCTCGGTGCGCTCTTCGCGATTGCCGTCGAAAATCAAGCGCAAAACGCCGTTCCGGAATTGCAAAAGCGGTAGATGCAAATGCCCGATTGAGAACATCGCGGAACAGGGTTTCTTTATTAAGCAACGTCAGATGCGAATCTAAATTAGAGAGCTGAAACAAACTATCGGAACTATCGTTTCCATCCGTTTTAATTAATCCTCGCGCAGCTCGCGGTTCGTCGTTTCGTTAACGAATTAAGGGAAAAGGACCGTGTGCGCGTGTCGATCCTTTCTGTAGCGCGCGAAGTTGTGGAATTTTCGACGGTCGAATCGAAGATCGCGTGGAACGGGCGATTTGAAATCGACCGGGCCGACGATCCCGGACAAAGTCGACGAGAGAAGACGCGAGAGGAATTACAACCTTGCCGACGCGACGGCCGAGGGTCCGATGTCATAACCGGCAACACGTTTTTATATCTTCCGTGTGCGCAGGCCGCGTGCCAGCGCAATAACGTTTACAACGTCGACTCGTTCCGATGGTCGCTGAATAATTAACTACATTCTAAAGATTTTATTGACGAGCCGTGGCAATCGAGTTTTACGAACCTGCCGTCGCGTCGCGTCGCGTTCGATATCTTATTCATTGAAACGCCCGGGAGTACAACGTCTTTTGCCAGCGAATCCTCCCTCCTCCGATACTCTGCCACCGCCTCGGCCATTAATTCCCGAGGCAATCTCTGCGATCTATCGCACCCTAAAATCTCGATACTTTAAGTCGAAGCTCCTAGATCCGACGAGAGCGCGCGCCGGTCAAAAGACGCCGCGCCGCGGAACCGCTTATCTCGGCTTCAACGCCTCTCAACAGTCTCTCGGCAGTCTCGAGCTGGCCGTCGACGTTCAACGGATTCATGGCTCGCCTTATCTCCTCTCGATAAACTTGGGAATACTTCAACGCTCGGCGCGGCGGGGTCCTTGGCATAAATTAGTCAGTCAAAAAATGGCCGGGTCACGCGTCTCGTCGGGGAATTCTTCTGCGGTGCTGCGGTGCTGCGGTGCTGCGGTCCTGCGGTCGGAGGCGAGCAAGCCGGACCAAAATTATGTTGCATTACGTTGTTTCAACCGCGGCTGGATCGGCCTTCCACCTCGCTTTCCCGGCGGTATCGTTCGATGGGAATCTTCTCGCGGATAAACGCTTTCTCGATCGCGGGCAATAATGGCGGATCGAAGGGGTTACCCCCTTTGTCCGGTCGTTTCGCGATGACCACCCTGTACGCGCGGGCGCGCGCGCGTCGTCCGAGCGGACGCTCACGGGACGATTGACACACACCATTCCAGAAAACCGGTACAAGTAATCTGCCTGCATGACACCCTCCGCGAAACTCCGGCAACTCCACCCTGCGCTGGCATTCGACTATATGTAGAAGCCGGAGAGATAACCTCAGTTCTATTAATAGCGGCGGGAATCTTCTGTCCTCCTCGCAGCCACCCACGTCTCCTTTCATGACCGAGTGGTCTGCGCGATCCCGCGCGGATCGCGTAGATCGCGCGACGGACCTGCCCTTTGCCGGCGCCGCATCCCCGCCTCTGTCTCCTCTTTTTCGTCGGAAAAACCTTTGTCGTCGTCGCCGAAGGGCCGGCGCAAACGAGACTCGAAATCGTTCCTAACTATCTGCGCCGATGATCAAAGACCTCGAGGGAGCCGGGATCGCGCGTGCACCGAACAATGCCGCCTATCAATTTAAACGTGTCACTGCGATCTATCCGATAAATTGCCTAATGATACGCGGCAGTTTTTAGTCCGCGGTTGATATATACGTTTGTACAAATAATGCGGTTGCAGCGGATCGATCGCGGGCTGGTTATTAGAATGGCAAGGGGCGGACAGCCGAGCTTTCAGCTCGTACGCGCGCCGGCGTGTCGCAATCGAACCGAGCGTGTTTGCGTCTTTTGCTTTGGCCGATCCGCGTTGCTTTTGGAAAATTCATAATTTTAATTTTTAATTCGGAGGCACGATATCTAATTGCCAGTGGCGTTCCGCGAAACGTATCGCGCGAATTATCGCAATCTCGCAGCGTGTAGGCAGGCCGTTTTTCGCAGTCGACGCCGAGAGAGATCAAACGCTCGCAGACTGCAGGAGCGAGACGCGGGGGTGGCTGCAGGCGACGATCCCGGGGCGACATGCGACATGCGACCGTAGGGATTTCGTAAGGTGGTTAGTTCGACGAGGACAGTTATTCGCCTGGAATCCAGCCGGTCGTTGTTATCGTTCGGGTTTAAAAATACCTGGCGCCATCCGCTTTGGCCGGCACGAGCGCATCTGGCAACGCGGGCGGCCGCGAGCAGCGGCGCGATCCGAATCACTTCGAATCTCTTCGATCCGATTTCGAAACGCGCTTTCATCTCGATTCGAGGCTTAGAACGCTCGAGAGTCTTCGGAGCCTGGAAAACCTGGACGCGCTTTCGAAGGCTGGGAAAAATCGAGACGAAAACGTCTCGAAAGTCGACAGATTTGCTTGGGAACTCGCGAGGGTCGCGCGCCCATCGCTGGATCCGCCAGCGTGCTACCAAACACGCGCGTTTCCGATTCCGTCGACATTCCATCGAGCCCTCGACGTTTCTTCTCGTCCTCGCCCTTCGACCGAGACAGCCGGAATCACTCTCGCGAATATTTTGCGTTCGCTCGAACCTTTGGATGTCGTGCACGCGCGACGAATGATTTCGAAGCCAGAAATTGCGAGCAGCGGCGATCCGTGTCGGGAAAGATCGCGACGCGTTTTCAAGCAGGAAATATTCATCGAGGAAGTTACATTGGATCAATTGATCGCGACGAACATTCGGCTGTGCAACGACGGGAACTTGACGATACGCCAAGCGGAATGAATGGTAAATAAAAGCACTTTGTTCTTGTTATGCAGCGATGTCGGATGTGCCTCGTTGCCGACAGAGGAAATGGGGATCATCTGCTATGATTCGTTCTCATGCGACAAGAACCGAGCGGCGTCGTATCGCGCGAGCTTCCTACGCGCTGCCAGCTTCTTAATAATACCTAATCTCCTTCGTAATATCCAATTCGGGGCCAGATGGACGATCGGCGCGTTTGCGCGGCGGTACTCGACCGTCCGCGCGTTCGTTGCTTTCACATTTTTTGCATGAACCGCATAGCGCCATTATGGTTTTTCAGCCAAGTTTTGCGTTCGCGTCGACATCGGTTCTTCCGCGAGACTTTGTCCGGCAGAGTTTCGTTGCTCAAATTCTGTTCGCTCCGCGTGGCTCGCACGAGGAGAGCCCTCTCGGAACCATTCTTCGGCGCCGTTGCATTCTACGTTCTGCATTCTCCGTTCTGCATTCTGCGGTCCGCATTCTCCGGTCCGCAGATAATCCGCGACCTCTCGGAAACGCAACCTCCTCCTCCTCCTCGTCCTCCTCCTCCGGTCGAACGTAATCTCCGGCGAGCGCTATCATTTTTTCGGGCTTGAACAGCGGTACAGGAGAAATGGGCATCGTTCTCTCCGTTACGGTGTACCGTTACCAAACCACGACGACCTTACGCGTGCCTTTTGCTACAATGCAACCAGCGAATTCCGCGAGCCGGTAATGCTTCTTAACGGTACCTCGAACCTACAGACCTATCTTCTCCGCTCTTCCGCTTCGTTATCGAAAATCTACCGATTGCGTGCGCGCGTTTAATGTCAACGGTACTCGCGAATCGTCGACCGGTCGAGAACTGGTGGCCGGTTCTCGCGTCGGAAGCCTTCGGGAATACGCGCGTCTTCGAAGCCGAGGATTTCTTTCGATCGGTTCGATCGTGCGAGGAGAAGACCAAGCGCGATAGAGACCTAGAATTCGGTGTGTTGGACGTTGCCCTTTGCGGAGGAAAAGATCGAGACGGCGAACTCGACGGCGACGCTTTCTACATGCAAATCGGACAGAACTTTTTGGTCAACTTTGAATGCCTGCTGTGTCCTACATCATTCCGTGTAACCGTGCTCCGTGTTACGTTGTGACAGAAACTTTCGTAACGTTCGAGTTCCGGCAATGCTTCTATCGATCTTTCATCGAGTCTTACGTTTGTACTTGCAACACTTTTTCTGCCCCCGCCGCTGGACGCCTGAATCGTATCGGCGCAGAAGAAATTCTACTGAAATCGAAACGATACGATTACGAAAGAGAATTTCAAGTTCTCTAGCCGCGGCCGCGCTTCTTTCGTGGGAATCGCGAGCGCCGTTCGGCGTCACCGTTGATGCTCGAGGATCGCCGGAATCCTTATTTATTTTCTATCCGCATCGCCGCGACCGTCTCGCGGAATATATAGAGCTCCGACGACGACGCGACCACGAGAAATTCCCTCGTAATATCGGTTCACCGGGTTTCACTCAACGTTTTGCAGAAACGGCAAGCAAGTTCGCCACGTTTCGCCATCCGACGAAAACTGCATCGAAACCGAACGACGGTTTCCGGCACGATCGACTCGTTACCGACTTTTTCCGCAACCCTTTCGCGAAACGTTTTAGACACGTCGACAGCTGATTTCATTATATACTTTTTGTAGGGCGTTCGAAATAGAAGGCAGGGGCTTTCGTAGTTCGTTGGAGATCAGCCTTCGAAGCTGGACGAGCGAGAACAATCCAAAACTCGATAGATGACGAGACAATTAATTTTCTATTACCGTTGACCTCGAAAGACCATGAACGTCCTTCGAAGTGGGTCTTTGTGGTCGCCTCAAAAAAATTCCCTTTAAAAAAACAAAATGGTCCCTCGCGTCTCCTCGACGCCTCCACCTGGGCATTAAGTAAAATCGAATTTCCGAAGCAGGAGAGTTATTCGGGTGGTCTGTTTCGAATGCTTTGCCGTTTGTGCGTCTGGCTGGGGCCGTCGATAACGTTTGCGCGGTTGCTTTTGCGCGCGGATTGCAATTAAGCGCGGCTCCGCACAATGGCGGGTTTAATTATCAACGAGCGGGATTGAAAAATCGAGCGCGGAAAAAATCCGCAACAGAAGTTCCGCGCGATCTTTCAATGCCGATCGCGCGTTCGTGTTTCACGCAGGTGCACCTTCGGATACCGCACACACAAGACAGTGGGGAGCCTGATAAGGAGCGCAGTGATTTATGCGTGAATTTCTCGCAACCTCAGGAACGTTTGCGGGCGCTCGAGCGCGCGCGCGCCCGCGCGAGTAACATGCTAACACGCGAGCGCGCGGATGGATCCCCGTGATCGCGATGGCGATTGTTCCCTCGAAACGTTGACCCTAAGTCGCGCCGGGGTTCGTTGTTTAAACGAACCAGATGATTTATAAACGCCGGTGAGAGGAATCTGCTAGCGAGAGGGGACAGCCAAACAAAATATTCGTTTAAACGTAATACTTTGAATCGCTGATTTATGAATCAGCGTCTCCGATAAAAGTGTGTCTCTCGAGCAACGAGACGACACGAGCGACGCGACGAACCATCGAATCCGTACGCCGCCGAGTAATTTATGAACCGCAGGTCCAACGGCGGAATCGAGACAATATATCTCCGGAATCCCGACATTAATTACCGGCCCGGTACAATCCGCAGCACCCGCGATTAATAATAATTCAACGGAATCCAGACAGCCGTGGAGAATATCAATTTTCCTTGTCCCTGTCGATCGCCTGCCAGGCTGACAACGAGATCGTTCCCTTATGACCGTGACCTTCGTCGCAATCGCCATCCGACCAAGGCCGTGAACCGCGCCACGCGTGCAAAATCGTTGCACGACCCTCCCCTTCGGAAACACACCCTCCGAATTGTCCTGAACCGGTCAAGAACAGAGAAGACGATCTATCGCAAAAGAAAGACTGTAAACTCGTTTATTAGTGGAAATAAATAATCGCGTGTACACGATTTCTCGTTACCGCTGGAAACGTGCCGCGAAGCGCAGTCGGAGCCTCCGCAACAATGTTATTAAGAAAACGCGCGGAGGTATTTACAAGATCCGCGATTAATAGCAATTGCAACGAACGTTTACGTATGTTGAAAAATAAATGGATGTACGAACAGGCTCGATAAACCTCGACAACGCGATCCGTACGACGTACATTACGAAACAGGACACGCGTATTTTTATTCGGGCCTGGTTTATCAGCGACGCGTCGAGAGCGGACCTTCTTTCAACTGCTTTAAACGATTTATCGCGAGCATCGATTGCACGCCACACGTTTTGCCACCGACGAGACAACGGTCGTCGCTCGTTAAAACAGCAGGGTGTATCAAAGGCGAGTATCAATTTTCGCACGGTCTTCGGTAGCCCCGTTGTTCCAGATGCACAAATTTAACTTCACAATTTAATTAACCGAGACGGGATCGCGCGCTCTATATCGTCGCTCGTCGCTTCCACGTTGTCGCCAGCTTCCATTCGATTCGCGAGCCGCGTATCGTCCGTTAAACCGGCCATTATCCAATTATCTTGGACTCTTCGCCGGACCGTTGCCGTCTCTGCTAATTAACCGCCGCGGCTCCACGGTCAGGCGTGTCGCGAAATTGGACGAATTAAAAAACCATTCGAGTGTGTACAGATGTTCTACTTAATGTCCCGATTGCGTTATCGCTTAGCCTCGCTCGCTTTTTATTGGCCCGAACAGCTTCCTAAATGCTCTCCGACTCTCCGACCCTCGAAACGACGCGATTCGAGACCGTATCTTGGGTAATCGCTGCGCCTTTCAAAAAACAATCTATTACGCTCGATCAGACGTTTCAATACGCGCGCATTTCAAAATTTCAATGTCTGAAGTAT
Source organism: Agapostemon virescens (assembly GCA_028453745.1). Classification (NCBI taxonomy): domain Eukaryota; kingdom Metazoa; phylum Arthropoda; class Insecta; order Hymenoptera; family Halictidae; genus Agapostemon; species Agapostemon virescens. The sequence goes on along the minus strand of CM052095.1, from coordinate 12,707,771 downwards.
TTGGAAATTTGGATATTTGATAATTCGAATATTTAAACATTTGGCCATTCGATAGTTTGAATATTTAACACTTGGACCTTTGGTGGTTCGAACGTTTGAAAACTTAGACCTTTGGTACTTTAAATATTTTAAAATTGGGAGAATATTAGAAAATGTCGACGTTTGATAATGCGAATATTTGAAAATTTGGACATTGGATATTTGAAATGTTTGAAAATACGGACCCTGGACGATTCGAGCATGAGAAACGCAATTGTTTGGAAAGGCGATTTCCGCGTGTATTTTCATGATCGTCCACGTGCCGTGCCGCGGCATAACACGGAGTCATCGACCACGCGAGCACGCTTGTTCGATGGGCAATAGACTGTCGGATTCATTGTCAGCGAGTCCTCAAGCACAATATCCTCGACTCTTGGAATCGGTCGAGTCTAAATCGCTTCCTTCCAAAGGCGAATCGCAGAAAGAACAAATAAGCGATCGCGAATACACAGGGAAAACAGACAACGCGCGGTCGATTCGATCGGAACGAACGAGCAAAGGAGGAGCACAGCACGATCTTCAACAACCGGGATCGATTTATTTACGAAACGTGTGTAGAAATTGATCCGTCCGAACTCCGGTAAAGTTTCTCCGTTCCGTTTAAAATTCTCTCCGTTCGATCGTCCCTTACAGGTTTCGACAAGGAGCGTGTTCCCGTCGACGACATTTGCGCGCGTTCATTCGAATTCCTGACACAATGGCTCGCCCGGTATCCTGGAATCGAATAGGAACGAGAGCCAGGATCGCCGTGTCGAGATCCTGCGAAAAATCGACGGAATTCGAGACGGGATACCGATCGAAGAGAGCTCACCGGCGGCGAAGAACGCGCTTCGAGAAGAACGCGTGCACGCGCCGAGGGCTTCGCGGAGGCCACGCGCGTTTTCAACATTCGCCGCATAATCATACGCGAGCCCGAAGCGTAATTAGCGGCTGCGAAACGATTCGCGACGTCGCGACACTGCTCGCGGTCGCGATTACAGGACTTTCGAAGATTAATGAACACCGTCGCGATTAATCGTCCGCCTATTAACTCTTCGCGCTCGAACGGTGGCCCTCGGCTGCCGGTCAAAGTCGCCATTATTCAAAACGGTTATTCGCCGTAAAAGAAACAACATTCCACTAAGGAGGATCACTTGCTGCAAAACAAGCAACCGGCTACTATCTCGTGGCTACTACGCGTCACCGAAACAACGTCCCAGCGAATTTCTCCCAGCGCTCCTCCTGAGCGTTCCTAACAACGGTGCACCGTTGTCAGACATTCATAGAAATGAAAACGCTCGAGGGCACGATCGCCGAGCGTTGCCAGCCTCGTTCGGCGCTGGAAGGGTTAAAGGAAGATTGAAATTCGCGGAAAGCCTCGCGGAGTAGACGGCGCCGTCACGAATCGGACCTTTCCTCGATTTTCGAGAGCTGCAGCCGTTTGTAGAATCGCCGCTGCGTTGCGTAAGTTGCAAAGGTTCGAGGGCATAAACTTGCGAAGAGATCGCGAGGACTTCGCATTCTACGCTCGCGCGAGGAAGGATCGGCCAACGTTCGCGCCGTTCGCGTACGCGTTTCGAACGCGACCGGGAACGAGCGTTCGAACGGTGTGCGTCTCGCCGTTAAGTATAAGTATAGCAATCACAGGCGAGATAACGCCTGTATCCTTGACTCTAAGCGCGCGCGTACCGCTGCGTGCACCCCACGCGCTGCGCCACGCCGTGCCACGCCGAGCCGAGTCGTGCGCGAATCGCGAATGCCATCGAATCCGCTCGCGGATTGTCGCGAGAACCGGAACAGATTTCGCGCTGACTCGGGGAACTCTTCTCGGCTCGACGAGGCAACGTTTGGCGCAACCGGCGAGGAAAATATCACGGTTCATCGCGGCTCGTTTCTTCCGCATTTGCGCGGAGCGGATCGTGGCAGCGGAATCGATTCCAGGTTTTTCGAACGGTCGCGTTTAAAGTCGCGATCGCCGTCTCGACGGGAGAGCGATCGCCGTCCGCTTTTGAAACCGAGAAGCCACGATGGAGCACGGTGCGAGAACATTGATGAAATCACGGCGGAAAATGTCACGGTTTATATGTATGCGAAGGGTGGCGTTTCTGAAAGTGTATGACGGCTCGCACGGAGGACGCGACAAAGGTTGAAGTTAGCGAATTCGTGACATTTATGCTTATGACGTAATTTAGAGTTATTCAGCAGAGTTGCCGGGACCCGGTGCCCGTAGCAAAGAAATCGCAAACGAGCGTCGCTCCTGCATTTCGCGTTTGCAGTTTTCCGGCCGCGTCGTCTTCGGACGCCGAAGATCGATGGACGGACGAATCGATATCTCGCGGAACAAAGAAGCCAAAGGTTAAAGAATAAAACGCAGCGCGCGGAGAGCAACGAGCGAGCGACAAAGCGAAGAGACGTTAGAGAGAAAGAGAGTGACGTAATGTCTTGCTGATCGGCATCTTGTCAAACTCGAACGGCGAGCAACGTGGTACGCGCGCGGTCTTTGTTCGCCGCTCGTTCGACGCTGCCGTAGGTCAGTTTACGCTTCCGAAACCGTGCACGCGTTTCCGAAAGTATAATCGCGCCGCGAACGCGGCAGACAACGTTCGCAATTTGCATGGGCGCGTTGCGAATCGCGGGCCGCGAGACTTCGCGCCTGGAAACCTGTCCTTCGAATCGATCTACTCGGAGAGAAGGGAAATTTACGGGCAAAAAGCGGTTACGGGTGTTTAAAATTTCGCAGAGTCGCCCACGATCCGAGGGCTCGGGGAGAGGGGAAAAGGATCGGGCTAGGTCTGGAAGCCTGGCGAAACGCTTTCGGAAGGCCGCGATGCGAACGTATTTCGCGATCGATCGGTAACAACAAAAGCTGGCGGGATCGAATCGCGCGCGCCTTTTCTTGTAGGACATCGCGTAAAAAGTGAAAGTTCCACGTCCCCCCTTCCACGGTGGCCGGTGTATCGTTTGATCGGACCTATCGACGCGCAAAATCAGGCCCACGCGTCGCTAGAAACACGCCGGGACACGGAAATCGACGGGTTACTCACCAGGAGGAAAAATACTGTGCTCGTGGCGGTCGCTTCGAACGATATTCCGCACGCCATTTCTCGCGATCGAACCCACCAGACGACGGCTGCTCCTCCTCTACCAAACCATCCTGAGACTCGTCAGCGAGGCATGCGGCTCCCAGCTCGGTCGCTCTTCTGCTCGGTCCAACTCGAATCACTTTGCCACCATGAGAAACCACCACGATATTCGAACCCTCTGCTTCTACCCCGAACCGGCGGTACCGGGCCGATCGACGCTGCGACCTCTCTCGCCTCTCTGACGGACCTCGACGGACCTCGACGACGGCGACGAGGACGAGGACGACGACGCGCGGGTACGCTTCGACGGTGACCGATTCAGGCTAGCCTCGTTCCGAACGAACGATCGAATCACCGTTTCTTTCCGCTCCCGTGTCTCCGTCTCTCCCTTTCGCTGACCACCGTCCGACAGGTCTAACCTCTCCTCGGCTAGACTGTAACGGATACCGTTGCTCTCGCGAGTCGACGATTCCCTGGAGCCGCGCAGCGGGCTGCTTCTCTCTCCGTGCGGGTTCGTGTTCGTGTTCGTATTCGTGTTCGCGCGAGTCGCGTCGATCGGCTGATCGGGTCAAAGACGTGGCGAGGACTAGACGACGCAGCTGATAGCGGCAGCAACAGCTCTCGGTCGCTCGAGGACAAGACAATCCTTCGAGTTTCTCTCTCCTCGTGGTTTATAGGTGATGATTGCGCGGTCCTAACCGTAGCACAGGGCTCGGGCAACTGACAGCGGGTCAGAGCCGCGGCACACGGCGCCACGCCGCTCTCACAGCTGATCCGAGAGAGCCGATCGCCTCTACTCGCCTCTCTACCCTCTCTACCCTCGCTACCCTCTCTACCCTCTCTACCCTCTCTCTAACACGCGATTCTCAACCTCCGCCACCGTTCGACTCCCTGCGATTTACCGACGTCAACCGGAACACCGCGTTTCGGACCGATTCGTCTATCCTAGGTCCTTCGACGAACCCTCTATAACCACCGTGCAGCATTTCTCGAAGTTACTTTCGATTTCGACCGTGAGATTCGAACATTTCCTTAGGGCCCTTGTGCACGCTTTTTGCCAGCGTGCGATCGTACCCGGTGGACGGACAGGTAGCCGGCAGATCCAGCCGCGAAGAAAGCGAAGCAAGACCTTGGACATCGACAGGTACTTCTTTCGGGGATGGAATCAGCTTTGTCTTCGCGCCACCGTCCTCGCTCGGACGTCTGCTCTTTGTTCGCTCAAATTGCCGCTGCCCTGTCCCATGCAGCATCCGGGAACCCTAATTGCCAAGCGCGATGAACGTTTCTAGGAGTATCGCAGTTCCGGAACAGCGTTTTCGTCCGACTTTGCCCTGCGACAAGTTCGTCGTCGAATTGCGTAAAATCTTGAAAGCAAGATCGTTTCGTCACTGGAATTTGATAGTGTTAAAAATTCGAGTTTAAAGTGTACCGACGTTCGGAGCATCACGTTCGGGACACGCGACGCGAATACGGAAATTTCGGAGTGAGAGTTTTTGCGAAAAACGGAGAAGCGACTAAACGAGCGCCGGTTCTTACATCATTTCGTCCGATAATCGTTCGCGGAAAGTAACTACGAGCGGCGCCGAAAAATCGGCTTCGACGTCGTTGGAAGCGTTTCTTCTGCGGGCGTTATTCCTCTCGGTCGCTCGTTTAGCGACAAATCGAGCATAGCAAAGATCCGATCGTCGTCGAGGCGGCCTTTTTTCCCCGGGACACTAGTTCACCTCGTTTGTGCGCTAATGTTATGACCGTGATATTCAAGTCGAAGTTTTTGTTGCCGTCGTACATTGTAAGAGAAAGTATTGCGAAACGCGTATTACACGTTTCAGCGCGGTTTCAACTGTAACGATCGAATCGCTGCAACGGCGTTAATTTATCAACCGGCGATCGGCGTGGAGTGGAAAATTTGACGTTGACGAATCGACGTCCGGAAGGTGTCGCGAAATTTTTACCGTTTCGAGTTTCTCGAAAAATCTGGAATTTCGGCGCTCTAACGCGATTCGCTGACATTGAACTGCACCGGCACGAAGGTTCCGAGATTTTTACGTCGCGAGCGTGATCGTCCATCGCGAGGTCGGGTACGCGAGCGGCAACAATTAATACCGCACGTATTATCCATAAATATTAATGGGCAGGGCAGCCGCGTTCGTTACGCACCGCGTTCCACGCTCGCTTCTTCCTTAGAGCGGCTTTACGAGCTCGCAAAAAGGTATTCGGCCGCTAATTAGGCGGATAACGCGGCTTGCCGTGAATCGAAGGTCGCGAAGCAAATTGGCCAAGTCGAGCAGGGTTTAAAACTGCAGCGTATCCGCCTTCGGGACGTACCGCCCACGCGCCCTTAACGTTCGTCCCTTTGTAGAGGCTCTCGCGGTTCCGAGACGCACCGCGATCCGCCCGAGATTCTCTCTCCGCGTCTCATTTTTCCGCGTGCACGGCTCCATTATGGCTGATCGAGGGCAATTAATTAGGCCGAACGTATTGCCGCGCGGAGGTTTGCTACTTAAAAGCAGCTGAGCTTAATGGCAACGATCCTTTTCGCGAGGTAGCCGGAAAAATGACTGCCGTGCGCACGGAACCGCGTTTATTAATCGGCCCTGTTAAACCCCGCACGGTGATCGATAGAATCTCCCATTGAATTAATTCGCCGGCAGTTAAGCTAACATAGACGTACAGCGACATGGAGAAACGTTCTTGGTTTTATTAACTCGATCTTCGAATCCCTCGTACGGTACAACTGTCGGGAGTGTTTTTCGATTCGTGAAAAATGTAAGGACGACTTGATCATTTTAACGCGCGTCCACGGAAGGTCTCCGCGAGAAGTCTCTGCGCGGATTTCAGCTTCCCCGGACACGATACACGCTCGTATTTGTTACCAGCCAGGGCCGCGAACAGCGACAGAGTCCGGCGGGAGGGTTATTACCCTTGGAACACGAGTCGCTGAGATTATAGCGAGGTCGGACCTGTCGCAAAATCAGGGAGCCTCCGGGAGTGGGATCGAGCGCAGGCAAACCTGATGCGAAATCGAGGAGCTGCTAGGAAATTACAGAAAAGCGCGGTCTAACCTGTCGCAAAATCGGAGAGCCTTTCAAAACGGAATCGATCAGCTAGAAAATTATGGAACCTCTAGGAATAGAATAGGGGGTCCGTAGAAAGTTGCAGAGGGCTTTGGGCGTCGGTGTCGAGTAACGTTTGCAGGTTGCGATCGAGATTCTTTGAATCGGGCCACGGAACCGTTCTGGTATTTCTCTGGGCGTCACGGATAAGGTCGCCGGACGGATGACTATTGGGGAATACAAAGCGATTTAACGAGATCCTTGTGCAATCAGCTCGGATGAATAACCGACCTTGCGTATATGAGCGGTACGACCTTCGTGAAGTTAAGAGCGTTAAGGACCCTGCCAGTTTTTCACGTGACGAGGGGAGTCGCGTCTCCGGCAGTGCCTCTCCGGGCTCCGGCTCGAATTCGCTCGCAGCGTTCGCAGCACAGCCAGGCATCGAAGTCTCCGGGAATGCCGGCGAAAGAGACTCCGACAGCGCGTACGCTGATTCGCCTTTCGGAATTTATGCCTGGGGATTTTATTTCTCGGCTACTGTTCGAACGGCGACCATATAAAAATCGTCCGACACATCCCGGAGCCTGAGCTATTAATAATCGGGCCCCCTACAACTACGACCGCGGCTTTCTAAGGAAATATAACGGTGCTCGAACGGCGTCCGTCGCGTTGGAATTTTGAAACGCCGTAGGTGGATTTCGAGCGTATCCCATTAACGCCAGAACTACCGAACCAGTCGACGACACTGGCCCCCGATTCTTTCTTCCCCGATTACTTCCAAAAAGTTTCCAGCAGAAATTTTCTCAGCTGCAACCGCTTCCAAGTATCTCGAACGTTTTTCGAGCAATTTCATTTGCTCGGATTATTGCGATTTTCATTGCAACGCATAACCGAACAAAGGGATCTATCGAGTCGATTCCTACGAAGGCAATTTTATAACTTCGATAATTGTGAGATTAGAAATCTGAAAAGAGTCATTTGCGAAATGCATCCGATAGATGAAACGATTTCAACCACTCGCGTTACAGATAAAGCGGCTTAAAATTTGGATAGACGCAATCTCGTCGTTTTCTGACAAATTACTCATCGAACAGCACTTAGACGATCCCCGATAAATGTATCTCCGCTCGAAATTCATCGGATCTCTGTTAATTGTTCCATGGAACGAGTTCGTATAAATTTTCGATCGACCGCGGCAGAGGCAGCCTGGCGTCGCTACGAGCTTACCGCTGTTTCGCGCGTTGCCACAGTTTTAAGCGTATCTTTTACGGGCCGATAATGCAACATGATTTCTGTTTTTAACCAGAAGAGAGCATTCCTGCATCCGCCGTAAGCTTCGACGAGCATTCGACGAGCATTCGACGCGATTCCGCAGGGAGTTTTCTTCAAATTCAAAGTCGACGCGTTCGACGCTATTAAAAACTGTGCTGTCGTATGAAACTTGTACGGTCGTGAGTCGAAAATCTTTCTCGGATGTCGAAACAAGAAAACGGCATTAACGACGCGGTTCGACGGAAACTATGGGGCAATTCCGGTTTGATATTTACAGGGGTGGTAGCTGGATTTTTCGGGTTTTTCTATCTCGAGCGGAGGCTCGTCGAAGGGGCCGTCGATCGTGGCGCTAAATTTTCGTTTTATCTGCATTGCCGGGATGCCAGGCACGGCTTCTCTGGTTCGCGGTGCATTTGCTCTCGCGCGGTCGCACGCTGGAATTCCTCCGGCGGTGGTGCATCGCGGTGCATCGCGCCGGCTGCGCGAGCGAAGCTTCAAGTCGGCTTATATTGGAAGGCCAGCCGCGACCTAGGCATATCTCTGGCTGCATTGTTGCGGCGGCCGCGGCATTGTTTCGTTGCCGGTCAAGGGGTCAGCACACGGTCGACACTCGGATACGTATCTCCTCGGGCCGGGGCCTCGAGGATTTGCTGCTCGGTGTCCATCGGGTAAAAAGAAACCGGCGAACACCCTTTCGGGACGCCCTTGCTTCCCCGTATTATGGATAACATCGGCGACTTTCGTCCACCCGCGGCTCCTCGCTCGCTTTCCGATATAATGAATGCATTACGCTCGCGGTATCAGCCGGCAATAAATCCTGCCGGCTGTTCGACCGCGCGGACGAACACCGACGCGTCGCGCAGCGCAGCGCACCGACGCGCAGCGCATATTACGACCACGTTCCGCTGTGTATGGCGTATTCCAGATAAAGGTTTGACGAAGGACATGACTGCGCCGTGGGCGTCTGCTGCCTTTTTCTCCCGGCGTTCCCTTTTTCCTTCTTTTCTCCCCTTTCCGACTCCTTTCCTCCTCCTTTTTCTTCTCCTTTCTTTGCCCGGCCGTTTATCGCGAGTATTAATCTGTCAAGCGAGTAATCGCTCGATCGAATCGACTTAATCTCTTTCGCCCAAGAAGGACGCTCGACGAAACGACCGCGAGTAATCGACCATCTTTCCGACGAACTTTAAACGATAGACCGGCGATTCCAGCGCTGCCTCCGCGTCGTCGTCCGAGAGGGTTAACGTCACCGAATTCGGCAACGAGAAACGCTTACCTCTCGCTGTCAACTTTGGCAAGCAATCGACGTCCCAATTTGCGGATTCTATCGAAAAGAATGCGGCGTTTATTTATTTCTAAGTATTCCTCCGCGAAGCACGAGCGAGCATCGAATTCCCGTATAAATCATTGGCTATATTTTTCTCAATTTGCCAAAGTGCATTCCGATGTCATGGGAGAAGATATAATCGTTCGCATAACATAATTTTTGTTTTCCCCAGGCCGCGTCCGCTTGCTCGATTTTCTCGTGGCATTTTTTTGCGATCGTTATAAAAGGAGATACCGTCTGTCGCTCTGCCGCAGAATTAATGGGTCCCCTTCGCCTTTGTTGTTCGCCGAAAAATTGCCAACGAATTCGGCTGTCGCGCGATCGCTTCTTCGCGCGAAAGCGTCCTTCTTCCCCGATCCGTTGGATTTTTCGGTGTGTCGCGCGGCGGTGCGATCGCGATGGAGTTATTCGGAAACTCGAGGCCTCCGTCCATTTTTCCACGTCGGCTGGCAACGGGCGATCGTTCCCGGTCCGATTTGTTGTTCCCGCCGAGAAACAACAAAAGCGCTCCCCGGAGATGTTTGTCGCATCGGACATTCTACCTGTCGCTGAGCTACTCGTGCGGTCGACGGCTCCGCCGACAAATTATTTCTCGAACATGCATCTTCCATTTTTACGACTCCTCTTTTTCTCTAATTAACCCTACAGCTCGTTTATGATCGCTAAACGACGTCCGCCTTCTAAGTTATTAGAAGTTGCTCCGGGAATCGATGAGTCTATAAAAATTTTTATATCGACGTATCCGCCGTCCGCCTTGGCTGCTATGCAAATGAAATGACAGGTCGCTAGGTGCTGCGAGATAACATTTTTTTCCGAGTCGAACTATCTGCGTATTGTTAACACGAAACGCCCGTCAATTTGCTCGAGCTCGAAATTGAAGAAAAAGCGAAAAGATATTTCGGCGGCCGGTCTCGCGAGATAGGTAAGAGAAGTAGCTTTGTCCGCGAGAGCATTCACGAAATTCCGACCGCAGCCGATTCAAATATGATTTAATCGCCGGTTAAGAGGTTTAGGCCCATTCGAAACAGCCGAAATATTCTCGCGCGGAAAGGAATGGCGCCTCTTACCCTAAGCTATAGGACACAGGAATCGTCAGAGGCTTGATTTAAGCGATACGCGAGCCTGCATAAATCCTCTCATTTTTTTCCCCATTTCGCACGATTTTTATTCGAATCGGCTACCGAATTCCACGACGGAACGCGATCCCGCGGTTCTCTATTTTTTCGACGGCCGGCCGGGTTCGAGTTCGAGGTTGAATCGCGAGTCGCCAAAATAACGGCTACCTGCTGCGAATCCTTCTAATGGACTCGATTATGTTCCTGCCGCCGTCCTTGTTCAGCGACGGCGACGCGTCCCGCGCCGAAATCGCGCGAAACTTTCTCGAGATCGTGGAACGATCGAATTTCGCGCTGCAATTGCGAAACCGATCGAAAAATCTCCGACGGTTTGCCAATTATTCCGACGTTTACCAGGCGCGTCGTCCTTCGGCGACCTCGAACAACCTTCGTAATATGGGTCGTTGAATTCGTCTTGAAACCCCTATCGATCGCAGCTCCCACACAAAGAAGAATACCAGCAGCCAGACCAGTTTTAGCAGAAACTAATTTATTATGCTGCAACGGAGTCAACTATGCGGACGAACGCGCGGCCGGAGGGAAACTATAATGCTCGGAATTGATTGCTACACGCGAAAAGATCCGTGTAACGCAGTCGCATTTTTAGCCGGGATTCTGTTCGGCTGACACGGAAAAAGTGCACGGCACCGGGAACGAAAAAACGTGTATCGCGACGGAAATTTTTAGCGACGCGTTCGATATACAGGGTGTTCCTTCGCGACATCCTCTGCGGGCGCCGAGCGAGTCGAAGAGGACGCGCGTTTCGGTCTCGAAACACGTGGAAAAGTTCCACGCTGAAATTAGTAGCGACTCATCCTCTTAATCATCGAACCATTGCCTACCGTAATGTTCGAACCTTGAACGGAAACGATTCGATTATTCAGCTCCATCCTCGGCCGAGAGAGCGTCATTGACTGCCGATCCATCGTCGTAGGAAGACCCCGGGAATTCTCGTGATTTCATTCACGGTTCGTCCGAGACGGTGATTAGCATTACCGAGCAGAATCCAGCCTCGCTCGATCGCAGACTTCGGGAATTTCTATGCGAAATCGTTGCACAAGTTTTCCGCTGAAAAAAACGTAAACGGTGTGATCTCTGATCCCGCGGCCGCGTGGGATCTCCGCGACTTCGCCTGAAAACGGACCGCGAAAGACCGTCGCCGTTTCGTCGACGAATCTACGAAAACGTTTCCGATCGCGGGCAGAATTCGTTCCGCATCGATTCCGCTTGGCCAACGCATGCGTCGGAACCGGAGCGATTAATCATGTCCGCGAAACCGGTAGCCGTTATTACGCGAACCGCGTCGAATCTATTATTATTGTCAACTTTACACGGCTACCGAAGCGGGCAGTGATGTCATTGGCAACGCATAGAAACGTTTTCACGGAACCTGGGACTTTTTCGAAACGAATCTGGCACGCCCGGTGCCGAAGCGGAAAGCGAGAGAACGCGGTTTCCCAATTACGATCGTTGACCATGAAGATGTCGGTTAATCGGCACCGTCGAACGCGAGAACAGGGAAAGGTCGTCCGCGCCGGTTGCCTCTTCCGATCGCTCGAATCGCTTGCGGATAAAACGGCGAGATTTCATCGGACCGCGACCATCGATTGCGCTAAACGTTTCCAGCGAGTGACGTGCGAAATTCCGGTTTCAGTTCGTCAGAAGCTTGACGTCACAAGGACACGTCCGCGGAAAAATTGGCGAAAATCTGCGGCAACGATCTTTCGCTCCGCGACCAGAGAAATGATATTTCCGCGGACGTCGCAATCGCCGGCGTTTCTGCGAAAGAGTTACGAGACAAAAGCGATCGTTCGAAGCCTTTCGAACTTTCGATTCGTTGATAGCAGCGATTGCGATACGCATTGTGGCAACGATCGCCGATCCAAGGACGCTTCTCCCGATTTCATAGCTCGTTACCGCAACGGATCGGATCTAAAATTAGTTTTGCCCGATCCAGAGAATCTAGCCGACGGTTTCGCGAAAAACCGGCGATCGCGAAACGTCCCGATCCAGGCCGATTCCTTCCAAGACACCTTTCGCCATCGCGCGAACGCTTCCCACACGTTCGACGCCGATTTCCGGCTTCGCGTCCGCGTTGCAACGCCGATCGGCGACCGAGCGTTCGCGTTCGTTAGCCCGCGAACAGCGGATGGAATAAAACGCAATGACGCATACGCGGGAGCGGATTCCGCAAGGTCGACGGTGGTCGTGGGTTGTCCATACCGATTAAAACGAGCCGAACGCCTTGCCGGTGCGGGTTACGCCGAGTTCGCACGATCGATCGGTGAACGGAGTCGAGTGCCGCAAACTTTCGATCGAACATATCGGCGAGGAGCGGTGCGGAAATCGCACGCTTCTCGGACCTACGAAACAAAATGGGCGCTTCCGGTCGCCTTAAAAATCGCAGAGGGTTTCGAGAGAACCTCGAGGACGAAGGATCTCGTGAATTTCAGATTTTACAGCGTTCGTTGCGCGGAATTAATTGGCCGGGGGAACGCGGTCGGCCCGCGATGCCTCGGGGAAGGATCGCCGGTTGGTCCTCCGATCGGTTTTCGTCGTTTTCGCTGGTCCGAGCGAGCACGTAAGACGGTAGCATGCTTGAGCCGCAGATTGACATTAAGATTGGGTGGTTGATATTTATAACGAAACTAACCGGCCCGGACTGTGTTCCCTGAATGCGACAACGCGCCGTGGACATCGTTTCGGGTAAAATATGACCGGATCGTTATCGCGCCATTGAAATTTGATATTTTGTCCGGCGTACACGGGCCGAGCATTTTACAGAAATCCGTTTCGCGCGCGAGCGCGGACCAAAGAGAGAATCGCTCGAAACAGCGTCGAGCGAGATACGATCGACCACCGGTCGTACGACATTTTTCTCTATCGCGGCGCTAGGCGCTGTCGATGCGATGAAAATCAACCCTTTCTTACACAATAATCGCAAGCTTTTCGACGACCAAGCGAGCCTCCCTCGTATGCATCGTAGTCAAAAAAATTCTGTGGATCGCGAGTTAAAAACTAACAATATCGTCGCCATTCTTCCGCTTCGATGGAATGATTTACAAGGCAGGCTAACAGGAGTGCCTCGCGAAACGGTTGCCGGGCGTCGACGTTTTTCTCAAATAAATAACAACGCGGCTATCCGTGAAATAAATAACTCGGGGACACGCCGAACAATCTGATATATTTAAATGAAACACAGTTTTGTCGTCGCGCCGGAGAGGAAAGAGGAACGACGGGACGCGAGAGCCGGCGGCTAACATATTTCATTCGGCAACGTTTATTTACGATTTTATCGTAATTGTCAGGATCATTTGTATCGACGTCAATTATTTATGCCACGGGTATAAATTATAACGTCCGCTTATAATGCGACAAGATACATCATCGCCGCGGTTCGCCGTCGGCCAGAGTTACCGACTTTCAAACGTAAACAGCCGGGACAACGTTGTGGGATCGTTCTAAGGTCGAGCGACAATCGAAATCAGATCGGGAAACGATCGAGAGAGATACCTGAGGTGGTCGTCACTGGGTGGCCGATAAGGGCGCCGTTTCGTTGCCCCTGACGCGTACTCGCATGATCGACGGGGCGCAAGATGTTGCGGCGCTTGATCAATAAACGTCGACGCATCGGTCGAGATAATAAATGCTGGCTGCACGGAATTCCGGCAGCCTGATTAATTATGTGCGGGCCGGATCGTCGGCAGGCTTGTTTGTCGACAGGCGTCGATCAGCGGTCATGAATATTCAAGTGTCGCGGCTGGGTACCGGCTTTGAAAAGAAAAGTAAACAATGTCGACGATGTACCGGCGTACGAAGGATGTCGTACCTGGCCGGATAATTGTACCCGCGATCTCTTTCGTACAATGTCGAAGGATTTTTTGCTCGAGTCGCCTCGCCCCCGGGGAAATTCCGGATTTCAGACAGGAATTTCTTAAATGGACGAGGAAACACGATCGCCGTCTGCTTTCCGCCGAGGAGCGTGCGATATCTGCGAATCTGCGCGCTGTTATCGCGAAAACCGAGAAAGAGAGAGAGAGAGAGTGTGAGAGGGGGGTTTGCGGGGATAAAACCGAGAGGACGAAATTCTTGGGATTTTTTCAGGGTGACGGGGCCGTCGCCGTTTGTCGCGCGAAAATTAACATGTCGCCTCTCGGAGCGAAGGGTACAATCAAGAGGGAAACCGACGATCCAGTTTCTTGACGCCGGTGTCTCGTATAATTCGAATCGTCCTTTACGGCCGGGAAGAGGCACTCGGAGATTTGCATTTTTCGCAAGGTCAACCGGTGCTTACACCACCAACACGTCGGACTCGGCGCGCACGAATTCCCCTCTTTCGAACCGTTCCCTCGCCGGTCCCCTGTTCGACACCCCCTGCCCTGGACGCAGGTCGAATTTCCGATCTGCAGAGGCACGAACGATTTTTCAGAGTCATGCTCCGCGGGACAAGGCGACCGCGCTGCCCGATTTGCATAATGCGATCGAGCATGGACCACTTTCCTGCTGCGGCTCGCTTTTTTCTTCGCCGGTTTTTCGAAATTCTGCGGTCTGGCCGCCGTGTTCCGTGACAGGGTGGCTCGCCGGGATTCCAGCTGCTTTTAATCATTCGCGGGGAACTTTCTTCTCTCTTTTTCTCGGTTTCTCTAGTCGCGAAACTTCTCTAGTGAAACCTCGAAAAAGTTGGCTGTCCCACGCGGAAACGTTGCGGCGCGATCCGCGGACGATGCCGTTTAACGAGCCTCGTTGCAGATAGTTGCATCTAAAAGCAAACTCGTAAAACGTTCCACCGAATAAACTGGTCGTTTACGGGAAAGGAAGGATTCGTTATTTAAATCGGCGAAGCACGGTCGGATATTCATAAACTCCGTCTCTTCCGATGTCCAACACGCATTCCTGCGTTAACGATCAATTATGCGAGCGCAAAAAAACTGCGGGACGGTAATTTTTCACGCGCGACACGTCGTGTATCCACCGGGGCTTGTTACCTTGTCGGGCGAACGTACAGGTCGGTTCATTTCGCGCAGCACTCGGCCTGGCCTGGCCTGTCCAGCGATCCTTTTAAAAACCCGATGAAATATCATTTTATTTACGACGCTGTCGTATTTATTTACATATTTATAGTACTGTTTACACGCTCAACGGGAATTCGTTTAAATCGATTACTTTTCCCGGCCTCGCGATATCGGCCGAGGGATTCTCGACGCGAGCGATATTGTTTAAACGTAATATTTAGATGCAAACGCGCGATCTCGAAACGAACAACCAATCGATATGCGTTTTTATTGCGGCGCCGCGCCGTGCCTATCGGATTAAGAGGTATTAACGCTCGACCGCGGAAATTCGTTTGTTTGGGACCGATCGAGCAGTCATTGCGAAAACTCATCTTTTTCTGCGCGGCCGTATCGCGCGCGGGTCGACGTTCCTAGCGTTTGTGGGCGTATCGCGTAAATAGTCGGCCGAACTATGCGACCATCGTCTCTCGAGAATTCGGTTGAGCGTCGGCCCGATGATTTCGCTTTATCAACTCGTTTCTTAACGATGCAACTACCAAACCAGTCAAAACAACTGGTTCCACATTTTTTCCGCCGTCGCTATCGATACCATATTCCGCAACGCACTGCCGAATCTTTATTTCGATCGAAACGCAGTGTGCCGCGGCCTTCTATTAAAACGTCGGTAGCATAAGCGAGTATGCGCGCGTAGCAGGAAGCCTTCGAGGCGGAAAACGTCGCGGCCCACGCGGAATCTAAAATCTCCGCTATCGACGGAATCGTCTCCGTCCATGCTTCGAAATTTGCGCGAAGGATGGAACGTTAACCCTTGCGAGATTTCTAATTTAAAAATTGTTCCGTCGATTAGGGGACATTTGGATCGTACCCGGGGCAAATTAGGCTTTAGACTGCTTACTCGTCTTCCCACGGAAATCCCATTCGATAAAGAAATCATCTGTACAAATTTCCGCCGCTCGACCCGCGTCGGATTTCAAAATTGTTTCCGTCCATCGAGGTCGGTTTGAACCTTACCCGAGGCAAATTAGGCTCGAGGCAGTGGCTCGTCTACCCCCGCAATCCCATTCGACGTCGCCCGTGCAGAACGCAAGATCGTTTCGAGAATATTCGAAGAGAAGTCGTCCTCTTAAATATGCGAATGATGGAAATGGGTGGAGTCGAACAGATTTCAGACGTTGTTAGAGGGTAGCGTAGCCGTCGCCCACCGCGTGAATCGGCGAGACGATCGGCTACCGGCAGGAAACATAGTCGAACGTCGTTATAAAATATCTCTCGAGGCTCTGGTGGCTTTTCCTTAAGGTCGATGCCGTTCGAGACGGTCGTTTCGATCGTGGCTAGTAGCTCGCGGCGGAATCGAAATCACGCAACAAAAACGATGATTCGCGATAATCGATCCATTAGCAGGAAAGAGATAAAAAGACTCTCTGAATCATCGAATTACGGTGAGCGTTTCGAGTTATAAACCTTGAATCAAGGCAGTCCGCTCGTCTCGTTTCGCTCGGAATGAAACAAGAGTTTCGCCCGACTATATCGCTTCATTCATGCGTTACCGGATCTTCCAACGACGACGACGACGACGACGACCAGTTCATTCACTTTTCTTTGGAAATTTATTCGTAACGTTGCATTAAATTATGAACGCCCTCGAGGATCGCGTCTCTCGTGTTCCTCGCGAGCGGTCGTTCCACGTTCCACGCATTTTTCTCACGACATTTGCTTTCCATCGTAAAGCGCGAAAGAGACGTGCCAGCCGTGTAAATATGAAACCGCAATTTTTCTATGAAAAATACACGTTCGTCGTATGAAAATTACACAAAATATTTTGTTCGAACCATTGCCCATCGATAGCTATACTTTATTAGTATATTTTCAGCAAATCGTAGTTTCCAGGCACAAAATTCGACGCGTTCAACGCTGTTAATATGTTGTATGGGGAGATTCCGGTTTGAAATTGACAGGTCCGATAAAATCCACCGTCGAACTCTTGGACGCGGCGAGTCGCGAGAACGACATCTTTTTCAGCTGCCAGGGATCAGCTAATTGCCGTGCTTTCTTGCGCGTTTTAAATCATTAGGCGGACCGATTTATGCGCGCGGTCGCGTATCGGTCGAACAAAGGTACAAGTTTATTTGCTGCGGAGTCAGACCGCATTCAATTGCAGGTGCAATTTGATCGCAATCCGAATATACTGGCGCGAACAATAATTGGCTTTCGATTATGATATACGGGACAAAATAATTCGAGCGAAATTGAACCGGTTGGCCAGAGCTCGCTTCCAATGCCATGATTCATCCTTGATTCGAAAGCTAACCGCACAATAATCGAAGCTCCGGTCGGCGCTATCTTCGCCGCGGAGCGAACTCTTGCAAATTACGTACCCTCGGCTAAATTTTCTGATTTACGCGCGGCCCGACGTAACCGACGACGACGATTCAAGCGACCGACGATTACCAACAGAATTCATCGACGTCGTTTAACATTTTGTTGCAGCGCAAATGATCTCGATGAATAAACGAGGAACTTCGCCCGTGCAGTTTTATTTATCCGCAGGTTTTCGACGCGGAGGAACGCTTTGCCGCAGAGTAAATAATTTCGATGATCGAGCGAGAGACTTCGAGGAATAATTTTGTCTCTCCCGCAGGTCTTCCAAGCGGGGAAACATTTTGTTGGCGAAGAAATAATCTCGGTGGACACTTCGGGAAGCAATTTTGCTTCTCTCCGCACCTTTTCGACGCGGAGAAACATTTTGTTGGCGGGGAAACGAGCTTGACGGACAATTGAGAAACTTTGGAAAGCAATTTTGTTTCTCTCCACAGCTTTTCAACGCGGAGAAACATTTTGCTGTCGAGTAAGTAATACCAATGAATAAGCGAGAATCTTTGGCGAGCAATTTTGTTTCTTTCCGCAGGTTTTCTACGCGGAGAAACGTAAACGGAAGTCGTCGACGATGAGAATGATCGGGGATTGCGAAACTACGAGGGAGAAGAGTCGAGTCTGCGAGGCTGCTAATGCGAGACGACGATGCTGGAAGGATATTCGAGTAAAGGACGTTCGGATAGTCGAGTCTCTACCGCGTGTTAAAATCTGGTGAGATATTTTTGGCCCAGAGGTGTCCCTACTTTATCAAGCCCTGTAATTGCCTGGGCAGAAGGTTAAACCTTCGACTGGTTTCCGTCGACGAAAAGAAACGGTCGAAAGGGAGTGGAGTCGTAAAAAATTTCGATCAGCCGGTCCTTTTTCTCTTCCCCTAACGACACCCACTCCAAAAATGGGTCCCTAACCGCATACCACGACCGCTTAACTTTTTAGTACGACGACGCATTGACATTTACTGCCTGGGCGTCGCGTTCCACCAGAAAGAAATGCACATTCGAGTGCGCAACGATAATACCGACGAAACGCGCCATGGAGCGAGCGCGCGCGCTCCGCCATAATTGCCCTTTCATTATACGTCGCTTTAATCTGTTTTATGTGACGTTTCAATTTCGTATATCATGAGAGGGCTCGTAGCGATGTCCCGAAGAATGCGTGTCGGAAACCTGAATGCCTCGGCTAATCGAGATTTGTGAACTAACGCAACAAATTACTGGATTAATTGCCTTCGGTCACGACACGGCTTTTGCATCCTAGATACTACGCACGGTTGCTTCCAAGAGACCGCGAATATGCGACGCGACCAACCTGTTATTAGTATAGGTCTTTGTTCTCTAATTTTCAACGTTAGTTAGGTAAACGCTCGTAGAAACGTCAGTAAACGTCGCTGTTACGAGCAGCACGTTTCATTTCCCTTGCCCCTGAATGTAGATTGCATGCGTAGCTCCGCAGCACGAGTGCGAAAGTGTAAACATGCATCAGGGGCGAGCGCGCAACCGACGATCGGTAGAAGAAATAAGCCCACGCGTAAGATATAAGAACTTTTACTTTGCGTGTGGTTTTGTGCTGCGCGATCTGAAATGCCAACATTGTTATAAAAATTGTATTATTGTATATTGTATTAGTGTGTATTGTATTATTGTATATTGTATTATTGTATATTCTATTATTGTGTATTGTATTATTGTATTAAAAATTGCACATACCTGTGGATCATAATTCAGTGACACGCTCAGTCAATCGTTCATTATTGACCAACGATTACTTTGTGGTAATTTCCTTTTTAATTTTATACAAAAAAATGTATTGTTGTTTTACAATAAATTTTTAATTGCATATCTGTTGTTTCCTTCTTATCCAGTCCTCTCGTTTGTTCGGTATAATTTTCAGTGATATTCGAAAGGTACGTATTCTTCTTCCAAGCGTCCTATAAGAAAATTGAAAAACATAAAGGCGAATGTTATGCACACGCATCTTGTAATTGTTGATAACTTATATAGTATTTAATGAAACGAAACTTTGCATGTGGTCAACTACTCGTTAGATGTTTGTGCGTCCATAATGGACGAAAAACAATAATTATTATGTTAGAAACTGGAAAAATTAATCGTTTGTTCTAGCGCAAATAATTCGTACCACATTCCTTATGAGGCGCTGTACAAACTGCGGCACGGATCATCTGCTCCCTACAGAAATTTCTAACGGGACGGTGGCACCATCTATGGTGGCGACTTTTGGAACTAATTTTCCTATCCCTGTAATGTGTAAGACAAGGACAGAGACAGTGTGCGGTAAGGACAGACGATGTCTCGCTCGAGCCACCTATTTTTCCACCAACCGCTGAGCGCCTGGCAAGTATCAGGAGACCACAATCGCGAAGAGGTATGCGAGAAGGACACGTTGCGTCCTTGTCGCACACTCTGCTTCTCCTTGTCTTACACGTTGCGCTTATCGGGGAAGGAAATAACATTACAATATTCATTAATAACTCATTTATTAGGAATAATTTATGAACATTTGCAATCGAAGAAGATAGAATGATCCTCTAGCGTCTTTCACATATATTTTTTGATGGGATTTCAGGTCAAATTAAATAGTTATTAACAATTCCTGAAACTCTTATCGGAAAATGAATTGAATGAATGTGACATGTTGCCAATGAATAATTAATTTTACATATTTGCAAGCATAATTTATGCACTTTTATGGTCGAAGAA
>CM052095.1:12549386-12682807 GCA_028453745.1 Agapostemon virescens | reverse complement strand
GCCAACAGATAGTTCAGATGTTATTGTCGTGTCGTCTATGGAAAACCAAGAAGTTCATTTCATTGCCAACTGCTGATATATTTGCATGTTTCATTAGCTAACAGTTTGAACGTTTGGCCGCTACGCGTAGTAGCGGTATTTTAAATCCTAAAGAACAGATGATTCGTTCCGCAGTTTGTACACGGACTCATTAGAAATTCGGCAAGTATTATTTGCGCTATAGCAAACGATTAATATTTCTATTTTCTAACATAATGAATACACTTTTTCGAACGGTATGGACGTATAAAATTCTAACTAGCCTAATCTTCCTACCCTAACCAGTTGGCATGGTAGTAAAAATAGTGTTTCCAGTGTTAAATATTAAAACACGTTATTTATTTTGTCCAGGAAGCTACGCACAAGTGTCTGCAACCTCCCAATCGGTGTGTCTTTGCCCATTTTCACCCCGAGTATCAAAGTCGTTGTCGTCAAGAAAAATATTAACTCGTGTGTAAGTTGTATCATCAAGAGTATATTTAGAAATATTCAAAAACAATTACAAACTTGATTACAATCGATTACGAAATTGTAAAAACGCTGCACAATCCGACAGTCGATGTTCTTCGATTATTCGCAGCTTGTCTTGATATCGTCTAACGTCTAATCATTATTCTAAAAAATATTAACACGTTTGTAAGAAGTATCATCAAGAGTATATTTAGAAATATTCACAAACAATTACAAAATTGATTACAGTCGATTACGTAAACCGTAAAAACGCTGTACAATCCGACAGTCGATGTTTCTCGATTATTTGCAACATAACTGCGCCATTTGTCTTAATTTGTTAGCTATTCCGGCGATAACGAACGGCAGCGCACAGTCTCGCGATAAAAGTCTCGCTGGCAAGCATTTCCTACAGTTCGCAGCGAGCTGTTGCAATAAAGTATCGTTCGTATCTTTTTTGCTACGAAGAAATACTGGAGCAATCGATCGTACGTACGCTCTTGTTCGATAAATTCGTTTCGCGTTGATCGCGGCTCACCCTGTGCATATATAACGAGGAAGTCCGCGACAGGAATCGGAACGTTAGAAATGTGCGACGCGTGCTGGCAATCCGGTCGAACAATGTCAGTCTCGGCGACTGCGAGCACAAACGAAGGATGTTTACAGGCGAAAACAACGAAAGTGAACGCCACGCGTTACAGTAGCAGAAACGTCGACGCTAATATCCGATTACGTCCCACGTAACGGGGTTGCGTAAACGAAGCAAACCCGTGTCCTTTCGATGGACGAACGCAGAGCTCTTCCGAATGCATCGTAACGAAAGCATCGCTCTCTTCGATCGGCCCGTTTATCATTCCGTGAATACAAATTCCGGAGCACTGTCCTTTCTCGCTTTCACCGCAACCGCGTACCTTCGCGACAAATGCATTTCGATCACGGCCGCTCGGAAATCGTTTCTCGATTTCGCGATCGCAAATCCCGCTGCTCGAACGCGTCGTCCACGTTCAAACAGCTGAATCGTTTATTGGATATTTTGTAGATTTCCTTCTTGGGAGACTGGAATCAATGCAGTCCGAAGATGCAGAGAAAAACGAAGAACTTGGAAGTTTGGAGTCAGGCTAGTTTGTTGCAGGGCATCCAACGATGTTTGGATCAACGACTCCTTGGCATTCGTCCTCTGTCATCGAGTCGACGCAGACGTCCTTTTCGATTCACCTGAAAACAAAGCATTGATCAAACGTTAAAATCGTGCGATGATTTTGTACTTGGAATCCCTAATCGAATTCGGGACCAAGGTCAACCGACAGTCGCAGGCACGATTTATTTTATGGTCATTTATGGTAATTATGGTTAATTTCCTTTATCTTTGTAATATATATATTCTCGTTATAAATTTTCTTTTTGATTATTGCATGCCTGTACATTCTCTAATGGCTGTACACTAAGAACGACCAAATGGAATATTATTTTAGTTTAAAGGAAATTGGTAATATTGTTAGAATTATCGAGGACACCATAGAATAATGATATACTTTATATATTTATTAGAACATTATACTTTAATGCATGATTGAATTTAATATAACGTTGAACATAATTAATATACTGGAGACTCTATTTTGTCTGTAGCCATCAGGCCTCTGCCGTTCATTAATCCGCCTCGTTTCTGTTTTGCATTTAACAGTGCCGTAGTGACGATTATAATTAGTGGAGACTTTGGATCCCTCGGCAAACATACTTATTAAACCCTGTTCAGCACGAATCTGACACGGTGTTGTAGGGCAAGTCTAACAGGAAGAGTATAAAAGTCTTCTCAATTGGGAAATCTAAAGAATTATTTGCGTGGAGTCGACGCAATTAGCGGAGGCTCGAGGAATAATTTTTGCTGTCGGTACTTCTGTGCAACGGAGAAAAAGGAAATGATAGGTTGCGCAAGCCGAAAGCGTTGTTTCAAAAGATGTATCTAAACGTGAAAGCAGTTCCTACAGAAATTGATTCTCACGAATCGGCCGCTCGAGTTGCAAGATCGCCGAAGGAGCGTATATTTCACTGCGCCGAACGCTATATCGCCCTTAATACTCTCCATAAATGTCAAGAAGTTCTCTCGTACTATCAAGAAGTTACGCGACTCGCTGGCCACCCGCGCAATTAGAAGACAGACTCCTGCAACTCGTTTTTCGAATCCGCAAACTGCAACTCGAATGTTTTAAAGTCGTCGCGGTTTCGATAACGATAACGCAGAATTATTAGCAGCCCAGCGAACCATGGTTCGCCGCTGGGTTTCGAAACTCGAGCGTACCGAAAACTGAAAACCGAAAACCGGAGACAGGCTCCGCGGCGAACGAAAATCGGTGCGGTAGAAATATTCAAAGTTGCGGTTCGGTGCGGTGAACTCGCGCAGTTAGATTGGCAGGAGGTTGAGGCGGTGGTCGGGCCCATGGTCGGGCCCATGGGCGGGCCCCGCCGCCGCCGCCGCTCCCCAAGGGGACCTATATAAGTTGACTCGCGGCCGGTGTAACGCGATCCTATAATACAATCGCGTCTGCCTCATCAGCCACCAGACATGCGACTTCCCGTGAGTACTCCTCGACTTTTTTCACATTCTCGCTCGAACTCGAAACTCGTTTCCTCGTCGCTGGCCATCCACGTGTTTCCAAACGCGGTCGAAACTCCCGAAGCCGAGCATCGTTTGCCGAAAATTCGGACTCTCACCGTTGCTTCGAAACATTTCTTTCGAGACGCCGTCGCCGGAGAGAACGACAAAAGTTTAACGCGTTCTTCGTCCGCCGCGTGTCTGAATTTCCGAGCAAAGTGGAAATGCAGCGTTTCGAAATCGAGATCGTTGACACGGTCGAACGGAAGTGGCATTTGAGTTTTCTGGGCCCGTCTATTTCTGGGACTGTTTACGCGGCCTTATCGCCAGTGACGCGAGCGCGCAGTGAATCGTAACGCGACCGACGCCATCGACGGCGACGCAGAGATCGTAAAATTTATTGGTTTTTGAGAATTTCTCTCGGTCGAGCCTCCGCGACGGTAGAAACGTCGAACGGGCGCGATCGCGGTGCGGAATATTTGCAGCGGCTACGACGGACGAGGTTATTGGAAAGTGAATCGAGTGCCAACCGTTTTATGCAAACTTCTGTCGCCAGATACTGTCTCT
The DNA here is from genome assembly GCA_028453745.1 of Agapostemon virescens. Classification (NCBI taxonomy): domain Eukaryota; kingdom Metazoa; phylum Arthropoda; class Insecta; order Hymenoptera; family Halictidae; genus Agapostemon; species Agapostemon virescens. Next base: position 12,679,158 of record CM052095.1, on the reverse strand, counting down.
CTTGTTTTGCGGTGGCCTTGCGCTCGCTCAGCACGATCGATACGAAGTGACCACACCGGTGCCCATTTTGAAACAAATCAACAAGTAAGTGCCGTTTACCATTTCGCGGTCTTGTTCGATCGCCGAGAACATTGTAATAATTAGTCGGCTGCGTGATCTGTGCGGATTGCGAAACGAAATGCAAGGGGATGCGTTCGTCCGCTATATCAAGGCCGAATACAAACTTTGCTTCGGTTTTTCGCCGCGATTTTCGACGTTTGTCGACTCGTAATTACCAAAACCGAATCGCGCAATTGGAGCCATGGGCGTGTCTTCGATGTTATCGCAAGTTTTCGCGTGCCTTTGAAATTTCTCGACAGCCGTTCGCCTCCGACGAAGCATAGCATTCTACGTAGACGCGATAATCTCGTTAGCCGCATCAGCTTCCCCGTTCCGGCGGCGAACTTTCCGTAGATTTCTAAATCCGCCGATGTTCTCGCTGATTAAACCGTTCGCGCTTGCAGACACAACGAAGATGGCAGCTACAGCTACGGCTACGAAGCAGCGGACGGCTCCTACAAAATCGAGTCGAAACACCCGACCGGAGAGGTGTACGGCAAGTACGGGTTCATCGATGACACGGGAAGCATCCGCGAGGTCGAATACGGAGCTTCGAGGCGCGGTTTCGAGCCGGCCGGAGCTGGAATAAACGTTCCTCCGCCGACCTTAACCGGAAACAGCATCGCGAACCCGAACGAACCGGAGGACGACGGACAATACAGAGAAGACCCGTCGGTCTACTACACCGATCCCCGATTCACCAACGGAGAACGCTACGCGCCCGTTCCTCGGCAGCCGATTCAGCAACAAACGCCTCGACCGCTTCCAGCGCCGATCTACACTCCTCCCAGGTTGGTTTCGTCGATCGCGTTGCTCTCGATTCGATATTCCTATCGTAGGATCTTGGGAAACCTTCGAGGCCCCCCAACTTCTCCTAATCTCTATTCGGCCCGGGGGTCCTGATCTCGCAACGTTATCGGCGCTATCCGATCTCAGCCAGCGTGCTGGAAAATCCCGCGTCCTAGACTACAATATCCCCGCGAAGGAACTCCGCGAGCGTCAAGCGCAAGAGTTTACACGGTGAACCGCTGAAATGTCAAGCGAATCTCATTCGAAAGTGCAGGGAAAAACGTGACTCGCTCGGCCTCTTCGTTTACTCTTTAACTCGCGCGGTAAATAATCAGCGGAATTAACAGACAGTTTCTGTTTGCGCTTCAGGCATCCTCCTCGAGTGCAGTACCAGCCGCAGCCTCAGTTCCAGCCGCAGCCACAGTTCCAGCCGCAGCCTCAGTTCCAGCCGAGGCCACAGTATCAACCGGAATACGAACCGCAGTACCGATCGCAGTACCAACCGCAATATCAGGGCCAACAACAGCGATCCGTTTATCCAGCCACACCGCTGCAAAGCGGACTCCAAGGTCGTCCGGCACCCAACGCTGATCCCAATGCCGGGTTAGCCTCGTACACGGTTAATTACAGGCGATAGACGTCTCTCGGTCGCGTAACCGAGTGTAAATAATGCTCGCGTCGAATCGCGGCGCGCCTCTCTTCCGTAGATTCGTCGGCTAGGGCCAGTTACAGCTAAGCATCTCTCTCCGATTCTCGTCGAATCTCGTCGAAACGACGACGCATCGTCATTCGTCGCCGAGTCTCGCGAGCATCGAGGCAACCGTCTTCTCGTGCTGCGACCGCCATTTTCTAATTTCGCTTAGGCGTTCGAAGACCAACGCGACTCTTGTTGCACCAGATAATGCGCAAAATGTCCACCGAATTTTCGTGGTTCTACCGAGTTGTCTCGCGTGCTCGTGTACTCTTACATTGCACTTGTTCAATCTTAGAACGTAGTTCCTCCGTAAAACTCTACCTCTCTTCCGCACTTCCCACCCGTCTCTCTACCTCTCGAGCTTTCGTCACTCGCTTGTACGTCTTCCAGCGTTCCCCGACTCGATGCTCAAAACTTCGCGACTCGAATCACCTGTCTCGCGATTCGAGATCGTGGTTTTTATCCTATCCTTTCCTATGCTGAAATTTTAGCGCATCGACCTAGAATATCGCGTGCAGGATTTGGCAGCAGGTCGTCGAATAGCCGCGAATTTTGTACGTTCGTTGGAAAATTTAAACCGGAAGCGTTGTCTCGGATCGTCGAAGGCGAAGGAAAGTTCTCGAACGACGCAAACGATTTTAATCGTACGCATGCAAATTTAGCGGAAGAGTCGCCGCGCGCTAATCGTTCCGCGTCGCCGGGGTGAACAGTTCGCGAAGTATGCGTGCGAGAAATGGAATGCCGATCGCGTTAATCATCGCCCCGTTGGCAATCGCGAAGGCAGTCATGGGTGAACTTGACTGGATCGTAAAAAATCCGCGACGTTGGAATAACTTTGTGCGGCCTTCGCGAGATATCGATCGAACGATGCGAGCGAACGACCCGTCCCGAGATCCGCGCTCGTTCGAACCCAGAAACGCCGACCGATTTGCATAAACACCGTTCTGATTTTCCGTCGCGACGAACGGATTAGAATTGTAAATACTTTTCCGCGTTTGAATATTTTCAGGAATGCGCGCTCGAGCGACCAGGGTGCAGCGATCGACGGCTGCCCGATGCAATTGCTTCTACGCGTGATTTATAAAATCGTTGTAAAACCCTGGTGATCGTGGCGCGAACGTTCGCGCTTATCGACACACGATTTCGCGTTCTCATAGTTCGACGATCATTTAGCATAGACTGTAATAAAACGTTTGTGGAAAAGGTTCGTCCGAAGCGTCATTTACATTCGACAGAAATTCAGGGCTCGCGCGAGTGGACGAGAATGTTGTTTTCGCACAGCGACGATCTTCGGTCCGACGCAGAATCGGCGATTCCCATGGCGAGAGTAAAAGTAGTTCAGAGTTTTTAACGCCGCCTCGTTCACCGAAACGAACGGCCTTGTTCGCATAAACGAAAGCCTCGGACGCTGCGGATGGCATGCCGCCTGCCTACGTATATGCATATGCACGTATACGTATACAGTGCATGTAAAGCGCACACAGAGACACACGGTACGTACCATATACTGTGTCGTGGAAGTCATTGCAGCGGCTGCCGCCACACCCAGGAATTTCATCCGCGCTCTTCGACCATCGGATGCATTGTGCAATTATCTGGGGCACCTGTAGGTGAAACTTCCTCGCTGTTCTCGTAAGTGCCTACGTCCTCACGGCGGGGACATCGTACGGATTCGAGAAATTTATCCGGCACCGACAGAATTCGCCTACCCTCGGCGTCGCCAGCCGAACGACTCGTTCCGCGACGTTTCATCGTCGTTTTCGTTCGCGGAAAAATTGCCCGCTGCCGCCTGCTATCGCGAAATTATCCACGGCCCTCGTAATACGTTGCCGCCGATCGACGTCGACCCGTAATCACGGGAAATGATCGCCTCGACGGAGTTGCGCGATCCTAAAGAGCATCGTTTCAACGTGAAATTCGTAGCCGCTTAACTTTCTTTTTCCTCCGGTGTCCTTACCCGCCGAGTGTTCTTCAAGTTTCTCTCCGTCTCGAGGATTTGAATTTCCACGAATGTCGCCGCGGAAGCTTGGCATGATTCGCGAAGACGCTCGTAGATTCGAAAACAACGATCTCTTTCACTTTTCGTTCTACGCTCTCGGCTCTTTAACCCTTAGCGGTCGAACGGTGACTCCGAGGCGCCACTAGAAATTGCTAGTATATCTAAAACTATCTTTGTATCGCTGCGTCTGTATCGAGCAACAGTAAAAATTTCCATTCTACTTAAAACAATTCTTACGTCGCTGTGGAAAATCGCAAAGGATGCAAAGACACTTGGACTGACGAACCGGGGACTCCGAGTGTTCCCAAAGTCGAAGCGACGCTTTAGAATCGCTTTATAAAAATGTGAAGACTTAATTTATTCAGATTTTATTTGATCTCCGCGGAAACGACGCGAGCCATTGTTGCGCGCAATTGTTCGGACGGGGCGGAACCGAAACGCGCGCAAAGAGAAAGTAATATATCATAGTTGTGCAAATAGGGGAGCAACGGTCTCTCCGTCGGCGATGCAAAATGGAACCGCTCGAGTGTTTTGCAAATGACAGTTTCCTGTACGCTGGAGGATGATCCGCAGCCCCGACGACTTCCTCCAGTCGCTCGAGCGCGGTTTTACGTAAGCTCGGCGCGCAACTCGAAGAACTGTGATCGCGGTCGTGGCCGAAAAGATCGACTCATCGGAGGAACATCTTGTTCGAGATCGATCTCTTTGGGCGTGAACGCTGTCGAACGCAAAGGCGTTCGAGATGCAATCGGTCGATGCGTATAACGCAATCGTTCGCGCGGCTCGAGTTTCTATATTTAAGTCGGCCTTGGGACACGCGCTGGCTTTCTTTGTTCCCCGCGAAAATGCGATTCCAATAAGCGACTGACGTCAGACGCGGACAATCGACATTATTCCGGATGCGGGGACGTAGGTACAACAGGAACCGTTCGCCGGCATCTTTCTCCAACCTCTTGCTCTAATCGCGTGAACTGTACCCATGTGGAATTACACGTTACGCATGCCTGATACGTGGAGACTGCCACGGACCACCGCCCATGCCCACCTTTCACAATACATGTCCACAAGTACGTGTACGTGCCCTCGCTTCGGGCTTCGGGCTTCAGGCTTCAGGCTTTAGGCTACTCGATCCGGCCGATCTGTTTCTCCGGCGACCCGGCGAAAGGGTGGACTCTCCGAACTAACCGTCGCGTCCTAAAACGATTAGGTAAAGTCGCCCGGATACGCGTCGACCATGAACTCGTAAAACATTCGATGCATCGCGACGCCGAAAGTCGAGAAACGCAAAGTCTGTAAAATTACATTTACAACCGCTGCTGAAATGGCGGGGTGTCTTCTGGCAAGAGGGTTCGACTTACCCCAAAACCGTCGAAGGGTGCAATCTCTCAATTTCTAATAAACATTCTCATGGCTTTTACAAAGTGAAGTAAAACTGTGCTTAATGCTTCGTCAGCGTTGACCAAACTCGCCTGCATTCTACAAATTGTTAAACGTTCGGGAAAACAGGACCAGTTTCGCGCGCGCAATGCCTGATTGAAATGAAATGTTCAAAGGTAACTGCTTTCGGAATTCGCTTCGGGCGCGAACGATCCATAATCGTAGATCTTTGCGAATAAAGCGTTGCCTCGTGGAATCGCCGTTGGACTCTCGGCGACGCGCGCGGAATTTTCGAAGCGCGAAACAACCACGCGATGATCGTTGCGGGTTAATAACGCGAAGCGCCGAGATTTAAATCATCCCCGTGCACGGTCTGTTTATATTGAAAACGTGACTCGCCGCGAGTTCGATACGCGTAATTTTATGTAATATTTGAAACTCCTTTTTGCGGGCACGCGTTATGCAACCCGAAAAGGAAAGTACGTTGATCTTGTCTCGTGTAACGGTTTCTTTAATTGGTTACGTTATTGTGGATTCTTGCAAGAGGTTTCGATTACGTTTATCGCGAGGCTGGAATGACGTTTGCCCTATATATCCACGATCCGCGAATTCAGGAAAAATGTGGAAGAGAGTTTACATGGTTATCGAGCGTAGAACGTCGTCCAAGGATCCATCGAGCGACAGAGATCGTCGATCGATTATTATTTTAAGCAGCCTCGATTCTCGTTTGGCCGAAGGGAGGAGCAGACTTCCTCGCGAAGTTGCGGAAGCGCGAAGATAATTAATCATGGTCCACGAGGTCGACGTTGAGGCTGACTATGATTAATTAAATGTTCGGGATTCGTTCGCGGACTCGTTTTCTAGATAAGTCGCGGCTCGTCGACGCGAACGTTCGCTCGCGATTTCGCGATTCCGCGTTCATTCGCTCTAGGGACATTCTGATGCAAGGCGTGGTGCGACAGTTTGTCGAGCCAGATAAAACTTGCTTTCCTTTGGACGCACAATGCGCGCGCGTATGTTCTCGACTTTCATCTAAGACGGCTGCGCGACTTTAACATTCGCGATTACAGCGGGCGTCGATTACGTACCTGTGCGACAACTTTTGGAAATTATGTTTGACGGTGTATCGGTCGTAGAAGATATTCTTTACGGAGGTATAGAATTTTTAAATAAAATTAAACGCTATTGGGAAGTGGGATTTTATGCACACCCTCCTTTGCAACTTTTATAAGTTTATAAGTTTTGCAACTAAATATTGGTTCTAAACATGCTGAGCGAGATTAAATGGCAGACCGAGTACTGATCGGCCGTCGATCGTCCAATTGTCTGTCGCTAAAAATAGCGTTGTCAGTTTGAGAAAGAGTCCTCTGAAAGAAGCACGCTTTGCAACCGTGACTTTGCGAAGCGCTCTCGCCAGCCAGCTTCGACGTATCGAACGACGTCGACAACGGGCCCCGACATTACGACCCGCGTGGGCCTTTCGGTCCGTGGGAAAAACCGCCCCTCGAGTCTTCGCGCTGAAACTGAGACGCCTCGTTGTCGTCGCATTCCGACACCAACGAACGGATTCGTTCCGACAAAGCGGCCGTGTCGTAGAATTTTCAGCGAGGAGTCAGGAATAATGTTCCGTAGGCTCTCGCGTATTCGCCGGCTTCGATGCCTATCGCGCTTTCGCACGTCTCCCTTGTCTCTCCCGTTTAATTACGCGAATGTCTTCGCGAAGCTGCGGCGCGCGCGCGCATCAAGATGTCCGTGAAACCCGGGACGTGAGAGACTACAAAAATGGAAACAAGTGTACCGCTTGCATTGTCATAAGAGGATCACCGGCGAGCTATTCGCGCGATTCGGAATTCGCATAGCGTGGCCTTCCATAAATAACGGACAGCGATCGCTGGGTCGGATAACGCCTTCATGGACGACGCTTCGCTCGAAGGATTCTCGCAGACGGGGATCTCGTCCGACCCTGCGCCCAAGGAACGATAAAATAAGAAAAGGACCGACGGAAGATGCAGGACAGATCGATTTCGGAGCAACGAGAATCGAGTCGTCGAACTCGATAGCAGCTCGCCGCACACGCGGAGAAAAAGCCGGTCGAGCCGAGAAAAGAATTTCTCAATCACGGGTGCGGTATAGTTTAATCGCGTCGTTGCAATAATGCTCCCGATTTGGGCCAGGCCGGTGCGACCCCGCTGTTAGCCGCGAATCGGATGTGTAACAACTGTTTCGGATTGTTACATAGAAATAGAAAGCGGATTCGATCAGAGAATGTTGCCCGCTAAGAAAGAACGCGAGCGAATACAAGAACCGACGCGGCGCTGGACGATCGAAAAAACAGCGCAGGATCCCTCTGACACGGTAAGATAAAAACCGGGGTTTTTGCCGTTGAAAAGACTGATACGGCAGACAACGTTGCTCGGCGTTTCTGGGACGCGTAGCCCGAGCTTGCAGGAAGCTTCGAATCAAACGCTCCATATTCCCCAAGAGAGCGACGCGTGAAAGGCAGGATTTCGCGGCTGGAGCTGACCTTGCATATCTCCCAGCGAGTCGCGTCGTTCTACAAACTGTGCGATCCTGCCCGAGGATCCTCCGGGACCAATCCGTTTCCGCCAAAATCTCCTTCGAAAGGACGGCGTCGAATCATCGAGATCGTTCGCCTGTTCGGTTGCAGGTACTTCGCGAAAAGACGACTGCAGAAGTCGGGTTCGCTGCTGGCAACGTTTTATACTCGAAGTCGTTTCGGGCTGCGGCTCCCTAAGAATGGCCAATATCTCGACGCACGCGAAATTGACCGGTCGATCTCCCTTTCACCGGCTGGCATTGAAACCGCGAGCGGAGACAGATTATCGGCGAAACGAAGCCGGTCGAAGGCGTAATTTGGATGCTCGCCGGCCAATTACCGGGGCCCTTAATTGCGAAGTACACGCCCCTCTGGCTCGCCGAAGGTTGCGAACATTGTCATCCTTCAACGTTGTACCTCGGCAATTACGTTGCACGTCCGCGTCCGTTACGTCCACGCGAGAGAACCGCGCGTTCGTTGTTATAATTAATATGAGAGCCGCGAAGGGATTCAAATGGGTCGCGTATGATGCTCACGTGGGAATTTCGGTGGAGGCCGATCTTTGTTGCGCAGGGATCGTTAGACTTTGAATGGCACGAGCGTTGCCGTAATAATTGTGCGATCGAGCCTGGCTTACTTAGGTATCCGGTTCTCTGCGCGGACGCGTGTCCCGATCGCTATCGTCCGAACGTCGATGTTCCTCTTCGAAATCGGATTGGAACTCAATCTTCTACAAAGCCGTTTCCACTGCAAAGCCGAGGCAAACGCGGAGACGCAAAGATTCTTTTGGAGGATGGTTCGAAGATTTCGGCGACGTCGCAGAGTCGCCATTGGAGAGGCAAGGGTGGGACGTTGTCCGAGCGCGTTAGGCTACTTTCTATGGCGCAGCTCGGTCGATTCTACGATAACGAGCGATCGTCGATAGAGGTGCAGGCGCGAAACAACCTCGGATTCGAAGAAAGTTGGAGAAACTGGGCCCGGGCGTAGGTACGTCGATCCGTTAAAAGTCGCCCGACTAATACGCCGATAGAAAGTTACGAAATGTCGATCGGCCGGTGGTTTTACGGCAGAAACGGTGGCGGTTGTTGGAGCGTTTCGCAAAAGCCGAGTGAAAACGGCGAGGCAGCTCTCTCGCCGAGCTTCCACCGGTCGGGATCCGTTTCACCGAATCTCTTGTCAGCCTTGCGCTCGGTCAGTTTCAAGGTGACGAGCAAAAGGAATCGATACGCTCCTCGATCCTTCTCGCCGCAGGCACCGTTCGTTTTCCCACCGAATCGAATAATCGAGATCGCTTCGAGACACTCGAGACTCCTGCGCTCGGCGAATCACGATCCCCGCAAAAGAGAAGCGATCGACGATTCGTTCCGAACCGTAGACGTCCGTCAACTTCTCGGCGAACAAAAGCGTTTGGTTTCGATTCTCATCGAACAAAGCGACGATAATAGTCGTTGACGTCACCATTACGGTTCCAGGATACGTTCCGTGAGACTTGACTTCTTTATCATTATGTAATTCCATTATCTCGAGGATTCGCAGACGCCCAACAATGCGCGTTTCGTTCGCCTGGAGGCTGTCTCGATTCTTCCATTAATTATATAAACGTTACTTAATTATTCTTACGTCATCGAACGTTAAACCACAGACAGTCGTATAATTAGAGTTTAAGCGCGCGCTGACAACCTCGCCCTGCCTCATTCTACACCATAAACGCATGACCAGTCTATGGACTATAATCCGATCAAGTTCCCTTACCCATTTTCAGTCATATTCGTCTTATCGATTTACGGACACGTTCGCAAACTTGTTCGCGACAAAGCGAAACGAACAATTCGGCTCAAACGCGGTTCAACCCTTGCGAATTACCACTTTGAGGTACCACTATAAATCAACGTTTGTATTAACCCTTTTTTTAACAATTGCCAGTCTACTTAGAACAATTTTTACGTCGCCGCGTATGCGTTAGAAAAATCGGTAATATTCTAACCGAGTATTTCTTGGTTTCCCGCACGAATTTCGACAGGGCTCGACGTCCGTCGATGTCTATGGAAGTCGTTGTTCATCGAACGCAGGAGTTTCACCGCGGAAAGGATAGTCATCCGTGAGCTGCAAGGTGATAAGCGACAGAGACGGCTGTGTTTCTAACGGTAGTTCGAGCCGCCTGACATTTGAACTTTGAAGCTCCTTTTTATCGACGCGACGCCGAAGGACAAGTAATTATTGCGACCGAATATGTCGCTGGGAGGCGAAGGAAATCGCTCGCGTATTTATCCTCGCCTGAACGCGTGAACCGGTGGAAAAACTCATTTCTCTAGCCGGCGTTTGGAAAAACATAATTCCTCGAATGCGCATAGCTGTGACGAAAGTTGCAGAACTCGTTGACTCGGATTTTTCGGCAGGGAAGTTCGGCGGAACTTCTTAAACTGCTTCGCTCGACCCGTACATTGAAAATAACCGTTGCGCAACCTCTTTATCCACATTTCTACTTTTACATAATAATCGTACGCTCGGCGCGGAACAGTTCCGCGCTCGTTCACCTAAACTCTGCCCGGCGAATTCGAGTTCGGAAGCGGTGGCGAGTCGGCGAGCACGCGCAAAATATGTCGGTTAGTATTTTCAAGATCCTTCGCTCGGCTGAACTCTGTCCGGCGAATTCGAGTTCGGAAATGGTGGCGAGCGCGCGCGTAATACATCGGCTAGTATTTTCACGATCTTTCGATCGCGAAACAACGAATCGTTTGTAACGTATGGCGGCGATACGCGCGCTAATGAGACGCGTACGGTGACCCGAAGCGCATGGGGATTGGACCGAGCACACGGTGAAAGGTTCAACCGGGACAAGAAAAATTGATCGGCCCCGGATCGGCGGTAGAATCGAGAGCATAAGAATGATTTTCAAGAGTCACGAGAAACTGGAACAACCTGCCGGGCGAGCAGGCGACCGGCGGCCAACACGTTCTCTGTGTACCGGCGTGTTACTGCAACGGTAATACAAGAGGACACGCAGACAAATTAGAGCCATTCTCTCGGTCGAAGACTCGACGGCGATCGTGTCCTCCGAGCTACATGGCCGATCGTCCGCGAACCAAGCAAAGGTCCGCCCTCTCTGGTAAGCTTTGCCCGAGATGAATTCGGGGTCCGGTGAACCGAGGACGAAATCGGCGATCGATCGAGAGACGGGCAAAACGAGGAGCATTCGAGGTCACCGATTTACCAGACAAATGCTCGAAACAGCGCGAAGATCGATTTAGTCGCCCGACAAAATGAAAGCGCACTAAAATCCCGAACGAACTTCCTGTTCATTTTATCTCGCCCCTAGGAAACGAAAGGCCCCGGACTCTGCTGAAAGAATCAAAGCCGACCAATTTCGCAGAGCTTCGCGGCGACGTAGAAGCGACGATGGCTGCTCGAGCACGGAAGAATGCGGTGTCCGATTTCGCCGACGAAACTCGCGCAGGGACCGCGGCGTCAAAGTCGACGGTGGGTCCTGAACGATCGCGATCGATTTTCCAGATTCCCGAGAAGCTGGATCAGCCTGGTGGGGAATATTTAGGGGATATAAGGTGCTGTAACAAGACAAGGCGGCTGTATATACAGGAGAGTCGAATAGATAGTGAAAGTCCCCCAGAGCTAACAGGAGCGTAGAGGGCGAGAGGGGGGCAGGGTAGGAACGGGGGACCCCGGTAAGGTATATGAGGGCCTCAGTTCGAGCAACCGCTGGTACTCTAGCCTCGCTGCCTACTTACATTCACACACACTAACACAACCCACCACCTGGAACACAATGCACACCGTCTCGACGGTACGTATACGAGCGAGCCATCGTCGTCTTCAGCGTCTTCGTCCGTCGTCGTCGTCGTCGTCGTCGTCGTAATTGCGAAGCCTTTTTCTAAATATTCGTCAGCTCTCGAATCTCGTTCGGGTCCGTCGTCTATCACTCGTAGAGCCGCCGGCGTGATTGTGATCGTCGCCCTGATCGTCGCCCATGATCGATCGGTACCCGGCCTGGAGCTCGTGGTCTCGCGTGTGATGTGATCGTTTCTCGTCGTGACAGACATTGTGCTTGTGACTTGTGCATTTACTATTTACCGGTACATCCGGCGAGAGGGAAACGGAAAGAGAGAAAGAGAGAAAGAAAGAGAGAAAGAGATTGAAACTCTCGCTGCGAAAGTATCGCCACGGGCAGTCACGGAACGATTTAGACAGAGTATAATTCGGCGATCGGTGCAAGCCGGTTCCCTAGCGCTAGATAGAGGTTTCTCGCGCCAGCTGGAATCGGACGACGGATCGCGAATCGATACCACGGACAAGTCCACGCGGCCGTGCGCCTTTCGCACCGTCCGATCGTTATCTGCCCGTGAAAACCGGTCGGCGGAATTACGATTACGCTCGCGCGAGCCGAACGGTGAACGCTTTTGCTTCGTTCGCGGCCTTTCTGCCTCCGCGTCGCCGAAAAAATCTTACGAAAGCGGTTTTCTGCGCGCTGCGAGAGCAGAGAGCTGCCGCCTAGTTTTCTCCGCCGCCCACTCGCTCGAAGAAAGAAAATTATATAATGAGTTACGGCAAACAGGAACACGCGCGTTCGAGAATTATGTCGGTCAGAATGCGTAGCGGTAGAAACCGTTTTCTCGCTCGTGACCGTTCGCGCGGAACTACGGGAAACGGGTTGCGCAGATGGAACCGGCCGATCCGGTCGAGCTTTTCGATATCGATTTCGAGCGGGACCGATTCCCGAGGAATCTTATCACCGGACCCGCGTTCGCTCTCTTATCCGCTCGCGTGTATCTCGATCCCCGACCAAGAATCCGGTATTCCTCGAGTGCGGTTACCTCGTCGTCGTCGTCGCTCCGTGTAATCGAATCGCGTCTAGCGGTTGAGGCTCTGGTATCGGGCGACCCCGTCTACCCGTCCAGTCTCTTGGCCGAGAATTAACACGATTTTCTCTTGTCCTTCCTCAGGTAACGTTTATGGTAGCTGCCATACTGACGGTATCGGCCCAGCAATACCAGCAACCGGGTGGCAACTATGTCGACGACTATTCGGCGTACGAGTCCGCGAGACCTGCTCACCCGACTCCGAGGAGTTACGCGTCGGACGCGGCGCCGAATCGGCAAGCAGCCGCGCCGACAACTCCGAAGCCGACACCGGTCGCGATCTTGAAGCAGATCAACAGGCACAACGAGGACGGCTCGTACACGTACGGTTTCGAGGGCGCGGACGGCTCGTTCAAGATCGAGACGAAACTGCCGACCGGCGACGTGAAGGGTAAATACGGGTTCGTCGACGACACCGGCAAAGTCCGCGTGGTCGAGTACGGAGCGAACCGTTTGGGCTTCCAACCGGCCGGGGAGGGTATCACCGTGGCCCCGCCGACCTTGGTGGACGAGACCACCAACAGGGAAGCCCTGGAAGCTCAGGCGTACCAGCAAGCCGACAGGGGTGTGCCTTTCCGAGGAGCAGCGCCTGCGCCTCAACCCTCGTACGACCAGGCTGCTTATCAGCCAGCCCAAAGTCACACGCAAGCAGTCTACCCTGTCGCCGCGGCCAGACAGGCTCTGCCAAAGCCGCCGATTTTCAGCCCGTCCGGCGCTATCCCCGCCGCTCCCAGGCAATCCTCTATCCTCCAGCAAGCCAACGAACCCGCTCCCCCGTCCCAGCTCTACAACCAAGGACCCGCTCAGTTCGGGCCAGCACCCATCCAGGAACACCGATCCCAACCGCAGCCTCGCAGCCAGAGCGGCGGCCTCCTCGATCAGCTAGCCAGAGATTATGCTCTGCCGCAGGGCGTCGCACCGCCATTGCACGACATCAGCTTCGGTTATTACTAAGTCTTCTAGTCCCTCCTGTGTCCTCCAGGGCGGTACCCTCGGTCGGTTTGGTCTTTTCGTACGGTTTTTCTGAAGACGCGACGCGACTCTTCGACTCGTCCAACTCGTTCGAGGACCCGTCAAGGATCCGGAGAACGAATCGGAAAGATATAGGATAACGTAGGCGGAGCGCACGATCTTTCTCTCTCTCTCGTTGATCCGTCCACCGATTTCCATCGTGAATAGAACAGCGAGTCGAGAAGAAGAAATTTTTCCGATGTCCGTGTTTCGGTGATCGGACAGTCGCTGTCGCGTTCGGTTTCGTTTCTGCTTCTTCCCCGAGGAGCGGGTTTCTATTTTTGCCATCGCGGGAACGCGCGTTGGGAAAATGGCGAGAACGTTCAACCATTGTATTCGCGACACTTGTAAATTTACGTTTCTCCCGACGCGAAGACCTTTTGTTTATCCCTTGTACAACTTTAAATACACGTTACGTTAAACATTCATTACTCGGAGAGGGTTATCACTGGCACTTGTTTAACCTTGCGGGGGTTGCGGCCGAACGTCTCGCAACCACGGTTCTTTCGCGGATGTCGCGTTTATGGAAACGGCACGAATATTACGTCGAAGGACGAGACTTCTTGCGGTCTGGTCCTTCGTTCTTGCAGAGACGAATGCGCGTTCGGCTCGGCAATTTCCACAGGGTAGATATGTTCGCACTGCGGTGAAATACGTGTGAAATCTGTATCGCGGCGAGAAAATATTGTAAAAACGATGTAAATAAAATTTTACCACGGTTGTCGCACGTGCTGGCTTTAATCGTAGGAAATGCAGTTTGCACGCGTCGTTGCAGGGTTATCGTTGCAATATCGTCTCAAGGAGAACACCTCCTCGCGTTGTCCGGCCGCGTTTTCGGGTTCGCGTCTCGTGGGACTGCATGATAAATTCAGCACGCTTGTTGTTGTAACTACATTATTGTAAGGTAATTAAAGTGAAATAATATATACATGTAAGATCACACAACACACCACTGCAGTGACAATCATTGGAGCGCCGGATGTTCGCGTTTATTTCAGATTCTGAACGGTGGAGAAGATGCGATGCGAAACGAATAAAATTGATCAAACAACCGAGGTATATCTCGTTTTCCCCGATCAATAAATAAACTACCAGAATATTTCGCGAAACGCGATGTGGCATGCCCCGCCGCTTTTCCTTAAAGATCAAATTCTTAACGAAGCGAATATTAACCGATAGCCCAATTTGATAACGGGCAGTGAAAACGGCTTCTACAACTTTCTAACTGTTCCTGTTTTTGAGCTGGTCACCGAGTTATGTAACCGGCCACCGACGAACGACCTTTCGAATCATTTCTTCGGCGACAAAAAGATAGAGAAGGTAACGAGAGACCGCTTTAATTGTAACAAGCTGTTCCGGAACTATGGCCGCTGGAATTTTCGTTACGAAATTCTACCGCTGACCTTCACGGCTGTCCAACAGAAAGGATACCGACGCGCGCGAATGCGTGAACTTTACGACAATGCTGCGTCGTTACAATAGATTGCAAATTAAGAATCAACCTGCGGACACGACTTTCGTTTTCGTATAAGCGCGCGATATTTCGACGTTCCCAGAGAGATTTAACAATTACGTGTACAACAATCGAGTCTCTCGCTTCCCGTATCTGCGCGTACGCTTTATTGCAAAACGATTTAACCGGCGGACAGTCTCCTCTGCAGGCAACCGCGGTTGCAGCCGTGCAAGCGGGAAAGTGCAAGTGGGAAATGCAGGGAGTTGCAACTGCCCGGAGACGCGTTACCAACTAACGGCAAGTTCACCGAACAGACAAGAAGATACCTGCGTTTAACCCCTTTTCACTTTCACCAAATTTCAATCTTTTGTTATCTATCATCAATAACTAATCAATAATTTCTCAGAGATTTAATTTAGGCACTCGGTATACTTTCGCCAAGGCATGTGTGCTTTTCCACTGCCATAAACCGCCGAAATCGTCTTGAAACCATTTTTGTAACTCGAGCAAGGATTAAATTTGAATTTCCATTGACTCGTTAGAGATTAGAAAGCAAACGTGCCAATTTTCCAAGTCCGCCAATGCTTCCACGCAAACTCGCGCGCGTATCTCTTAAGGTAAAAAGTCGCTGCGAAACTAGCCTACTCGGCGCGTAAATGAAGTATGTTAATGCGTTCTTTCGAAGGACCGAGCATCGTATCCAGGCTAATAGCCGTTCGAAGTATATCTGTACGCTGTAGAAATTAATAACTTGGACGTAACCGTGCAATTACGCACTATTGCTCAAGGCATTTCTTCGAGCGTCTGCGGCGCGAATTATACTTATCCGGCTCTCCTAACGCACGCAACGCCTCGCGCATCGTACACGAAATCGGTAGAAGAATTGCGTAATCCGGTTCGAACAAGATGGAGGACAGTGTACATCCTGTTCTCTTCTTTTCTCTCGAACGCGTCCTCCGAGAGCCGTTCGCAAAATATTACGGACAGTCGCGCGCCTTCCTGAACCGTAAAATGGCGAAACAACCCACGCGCCACACGAAAGAATAGAATTTGCACTCGACTCTTTTCACATGGCGAACAAACTCAAAAGCGACCCATCCGTTCAATCTCGAGAGATCTCGGCCGCCGAAATTCGTATTGTTCCCAGACAAGATTCTTTGTTGCAACTTTTGCGAGAGCTGCGTCGCGACTTTAACGACGACGACAGGGCGCGATGCTTCCTTCGATGTCGTCACGACGACCACTGGAAATACATTTCGGTTAAACTGAGCATAACAGACCTGACGAAATCGTGAACGTTATTCGCCGCTTTTAGAAACCCACTGGAACACAAGCGACGGTCTACACAATGGACGGATTTAATGCAATCGGACGTACAGAACCTGAAGATTCGTAATTCGACCTTGGCAGGATGTTTCAAGGTCGCCACTAGGCGAAACAAAAGTTTCTCCTTTTCGGTGATATTTCAACTAATCGCGAACGCGGTTGGATGCGAATTTGTTCATTCCTCCCTGTACGTTCGCGGCGCGACGAACATTGTAAAGTTGTTGCGTCGTCTTCGCGTCCAAGGAACGGTTCCACCGAGAAATTAGTATGAAAGCGGTGTTAAAGATTACAGAAAGAGTCAGAAACAAATGTGCTGGCAATGCGCCAAAGCGCGCAGGATCGCGTCACAGCGAACCTCTGTTCGGACTGTTCGAGGCAAGCATTACCGTATGTACGTTGACCTTCTTCGGCGGAGCACAAGGCTGCCGCCATCACGCTTACGGCGCAGGTGTAACGTTATATGAAGAAGAGTCGCTTGCATAATCCTGTATAATAATATCCACGCGTGTGCAGAGTCAGTGACTTCGGGCCCGTCGAAAGCTGTGATTGTCGAAAGGATCATCGTGGATTTCCGCGTTCCGTGCGATTGTTCATTTCTTTTTCGATCGAACATCGATGGAAAATCCTAGACCGGCATCCTTAAGAACGGACAAGCAATCATAGTGAAGAGCAGCTCGTCAAAGGAACTCCCGGTCGACGATTCGGAATGCGATGGCACAATCCGCTCGCCATTGTTGTGATACCGAAAACAGTTTGACAATGTTTGTCATCGTCTAATCGAGTCACGCAAAATGTGCCGACAGGTTTCGACATTGCAGACTATAGTTACAGAACCTGCCTACTTTACCGGAATTTATCGTCATCGCTGAAACCGTCGATCGGTTGATGCAAGCTTTCATGACCTAACTTACTCGGCTCCGCAGAAGCGATTGGAAACGCCTTAGGATTCGTGTCCCATTGCTTTCAATTTCACGCTCCCGTTATCGACGCTCGGATTCGCTTCACCCCTTGCCCTACGATTTATTTCGCCGTTGCAGCAATTAATATTTCTTCATAGTTCGTAATTTACTAAAAGAAAAAGAAAACTTGCAACTATTCCGATCTCTTCTTTCGCAGTTATTGAAACTATAAGAATGTTTCTTTCTATATTTTAATAGATAATATCTATAACATAATTATGAATTTAGACTCTGCCTAGAATCTACATCGCAAGGCGAGAGGTTGAACGTGAAAAATGTAGATCAAGAGCGAAACTTTGGCCAGCGAATGCTAAGCAGATCTATCCTGCGGATATTGTTTGCTGCGATGTGAAAACAGCAAGTGCATCGGCTGGAATTTCACTTTTCTTGCATCGCCGTATTTTACGACGGTTCTTCTGCTCGAGTAAAAAGAAGTCTGCGAACGGCGCGGACAAATCCTGTCGCGAGGAACAATGCAAATGAACACTCGGCCCGTGCATCCGTCCGTTTCGCTTCTTCATTGATGATGCTGGGAGTCTCGGCGGTTGTCTCCTTCTCGCGGGAACGAAAGTAGGTAAGTGCATTTTCTTCCGAGAAACCGGCTCTCCGTGATCGGGTATAAATCATGACCGATAAAACAGGTTGTTCGCGTTACAGATTTCATTCTACTCACCTCGGTTTCGCGTCGCGCTAGTATCATCGACTGATAAAAATCGCCGATCCATCGGGGCTACATGGTTTTTTGCGTTTCCGTGAAAATCAACGACGCTCGTTCATTTCCGGATGATCCATCTCCGTCGATTATCTCTCGGTTCGGCACTACGAAAAACGTTCGTATTAATTAGATTGCAATGGTACTTTCTAAACACAAAGTTCTGCGGTTATTATCGATGGCGGGATAGTCGGACCGTTGTTTCGAAGTTCGATAAATCTGTAGGCGTATATTCCATGTGCCCACAAATCTTGAAAGGGAAAGTCCAACTAATATTTTCTCTTTTATGGCGCGGCAGCCCGTAGATTTTCTTTATAATTACATTTTAATGCAGAATCCTATGATTTATGGAATTCAAAATCACACGCTAATTATATTGTTTGAGCGCGCATAAACTGCGTGGCTAACGATGCTCGCAACGTTAATATGGAACCAGTCGATCGCATTGGCGCCGACTAATTCGAACTCGTAAGTTTCTAATCAGGGACGCGAGGCTTCGGGTGCAATCCGCGTCCTCGCGAAATCATTTTCCTCCGTGGAAAGCCGAAAGTCCCCGCGGCAAGAAGCGTGCGCGTTTCTAGAAATTACCGCCACTTTTCCGCAGTCGATGAACTTGAATTTTCAAACAAAGAAGTCGCTGTTCTTCCGTAAGTCCGCACTTGGAACTGCACCGCGAACGTGCGAACCGAGTTTCTACCTTAAATCTAACACGCCTCGTCCAACAATGGCTCCGAACCAAATAATTAGCGGTACCGTAGTCGAAAGAAACCTATTCCATTTTCCAATTAACAAGCAAAATTCTGCGATCGAAGAGCTCGCTGCCTGCTCGCGTGAGACCGCATGAGCAAGAGTTCCCGAGTGTCGCGGGAGCGATCAATCATTTTTCGCAGGTCGTTAAGTTCGGTACGACAACTCGGACTCGAGTTAATCAAATTAGCGAAAGTCTGAACCGGCTTTTCCGCGATCGAAAGACCGCGCCAATTACGACGGCTCTCCCAAATTAAGATGCGGTATTTTCAAGGTGCTTCAGATACCGTCGATGATCGCTTCCCGCGATATCACTGTTACTTTCTTCTAATACGCGCGCGGATTTACGGCGGGAACATTCCTCGCGGTTAAAACCCAATGAATTACAGCAGACGTCGGAGCTGCTCGACGAACCATCAAGCTTCCTATTTTCTAGCAGACATACCGATATTCTTTTAACACTGTCAAGTATACACGGACGTCTGCAAACTAATTGCACCGTTATCTACATCGAAACGCGGCCTCGGTGAATCGGTTGCAGTTACTACAAAAATTATAATTCTCGCGTATACACTATCCTATTGAAACCGCCCTCAGCTTAAAGGTTGATGCATTTCCAATGCATACTTTCACTGAATCGCGCGTGAAAATACAGGGTGTGCTACGTAGCTCGGGCATCTGGAACACCTCGCTTATCGTTCGCTTAAGAAAACATTATTGCGTTCAAAGGGGCAAACATTTTCCAAGATTTTATCGGAGTTTGACCGAAGAAACTGCATACCAGACAATCGATGAAAGTAGCGAGGGAACTCTGACCGTGAAAAATAAAGCTAGGACACCCTGTGTACACGCTTCTATATTTAAACTGCGTTTGCAGTTGGGAACAATGCCGGAGAATTATTTACGTTTATATACAGAAGCATTATGCGCATACGTTGCCTAGAAAGCGTATAAATTAATGAAATTAACGCGCTCAAAGCGGTGCGTATACATATTTTTGGGAAATCGCGATAGAAACCGCCATTGTCTCGCAATAACGATTGTTTCCATTTCATTAGCGCAGTCAGCCTAGTTTCCATTCGCTCGGCAATCAATTTTACCCGGTTGATCAACGATCCCCGAGTCGTCGCTACGGTGTAAACAGCTCGAAGGATATCTGTGCCTGAGGCGAACTTATTGGCAGGTCGGCGCGGATAAAGCGTCGTTCGCGGATAAAGTATTTCATCGGTTGCTCGGCTGACTCGATGCAAAGCCGAAACGCGACCTAGAGCGAACAGCGTTTCCCGTGGAACAGTTTAGATCGTTATCGAGAGTCGGTCTTTAAAACACATCTGTCAATCCTTGTGCGAATTCGACCTACATATCCTGCAACTGGAATAAAGGCGAACGCGTTTTACGCCGACGTCGTACGGGGGAGTGTCTGCACGAACGGCCTGGCCAAATATTCCACATTCCTCCGGCCGTGATAATATGCAGATCGGGCGGCCACTTAAAAGTCCGGCAATTAATCGACAGACTATTTAACGCGTTGACGCGTTAATCAGCGGCCGTAAACATTCCATAAAAGCATGCATCGTGTGCAGTATACGGTCGACAGGATCGTTACGCCCTCGTCCGATGCGCATAATCCTGTCCCCCTTCCTTTCCTCCACGCTTCGTCCTACTGGACGATCCTTCCTATGCGATAAGATCTCTTTATGCTACAATTTATTATTTTTAGCCGTGCGTAATATCCCAGAAGCAGAATTTTATAAAGTAGAAACAGGTTATCCAATCGAACAAAAATTGAGCGAAAGAAATGTTTTACATCGTCTTGCAAACTTCTCACTGTATCTACATACCTATGAAAATTCATTGGACTATTACTACTATTATCTAAAACAGCTTTTACATCGCTATGTTTGCATTTAAAAAATCGGTAAAAGTTGAAACGTTGCAGGTACGAGTAATAGTAACAAACTTTATATTCACAGAAAGAAACGAACCCATGTATAATGGAATTACTTCAGGTCAGAAAAACTTTTCGATTTCAGAATTAAACTTGCTTGGTATGTTAAGGGTAAAGTAATTAATTTGTCGGTGGCAGAAGAAATGGTAGGGTGAAAAAGAAGAGCCTAAATTCTATGAATCCCTAAGAACCAAATGCAAGAAGGGACGGGTTCGTTTTTGTGTACCATAAAAGATACGCGAGGCATAATGGATTATATAGACCGACGATATTCTAGATCAAAAGAAATGTTTTGAATTCCGACTCGCCTTTACTTTGGGTGTAAACACGCGCCCGGCATCGGGTGTCGAATACTCGGTCGGCGACCTCCGAGAAGCTCTTATCTGTGTTTAGATTATAAGGCCCCTTGAGGACGCCGCAGCGCCAAAAAAGAATCGACCGATGCCGGCGCGAACGGGGCAGTCGCGTTTAAGCCACCGTCGGATAAATATCGCGGTTTTCACCCTCGTAAAGTTTAATCGAATTGCATAAAAATTGATAGTTGTTGAAATACCTGTATCGGGATAAGTGTCGCGTCGATCGTGTCACGCGTGCCGCGACGCGTGTGTTGATTCTCGTGTTGCAAGTGGCGTCGGGGTGCGGTTCCGTGTCAATTTGGCAATGCGAGGCCCACCAGCGGGTTCGATTTGGCAATGGCCATGCCCCACGGTCTGGTCCCGGCGGAATCTAATTTGCGGGTGTTATGCGGCATCGAAAAGGACGCGACGCTGCTATCTGCGGGGACCCCCACTATAAGCAAAACCGTTCGTATAGGTTATAAAGGACCGAGCTCCGTACTATACGGCTGCACTCTCTCAGTGAAACTCTCGAAGGATCGTTCACCGACCACTCGTTACCTTACCTCCACGCCTGCGAGACGCGTGCACCATGAGGATTATATCTTTGGTATGTAGGCTGTCACTTTTGTCTTCTTCGTTTCCATTTCAATTACTACAGTATCCATTCCGCTTGGCCGCTGCCGCGCTTTTCCGAGGCTGTTCCCGCTCGTCTGCGCAGGGTGCGTCGCGCGCACCATTCTTCTCGTAGCATACTCCATGTCCCTTATTATTGGTGGACAGAACAATTAGACGCTCACGCACTCTGTCTTTAACGCTGTAAAACAGGCCGGGCATATTCCGTTGATGGACGGACTTGCGAAATTTTTATTCGAAGGTGGGGCGCGGTATTGCAAATGGCTGGGTTACTTCGGGAATTTTACTTCGGGGTGGTCTGTTTCGGGTTTACGATTTTCCATCGAGTATCTGTAAATTTCGAAGCAAGTGTTGAATCGTGACGGGCGAGTGTCTCGTGTTCGTTTGCGATTCGTGTCTCGTTTACAAATGTCGTGTTTGTGGTTCCAAAGCGAACGGCGTCTGCCTACGATTTCAATGCCGGGTCTGCGGTGTCTTCGTCACGGCGTGCATAATTAGACAGCGCGTTAGAAGCAACATTGTACCCTGCTCGAGACTAACGATTTCTGTTGCACGCGACACGATACAAGGTAAAATAACTATGCTCTGGTATAACGTCCACTGTGTCGACCGTTTCCAGATTAACGTTGCGGTTAGGTTAACGGGACGCGTCGAAATCGCTGGTTCGAATGTTTTTAATTTACGACTGTTGTACAAACATTTATCCGTACATTTAGATAAATGCTTTCACGTTATTTTTCTAAAGCGGCGTAAAATGGTTCGACCAGCGATCATTTCACACCGTCCACAATAGCAATCATTCTTTTTCTCCGAGTAGTGTGCGAAAGATATTCTTCCTGCATAATTTTGTATACAAATTATTATTAATAATTCCGTAGGTCACGTAAGTTCTCTGACGAAGAAGCAAGCCGGATTCTAATTAAACGAAAACCGAATCTATTGTTCCCGCTGGTAGCCGTGTACCCGAGAATAACCTCCGACGCCATATTTTTTCTCATCTGAACAGCGATGCGTTAAAGCTGTTTGTAGGTATTTCAACGATTCCTCGTGAAATTCACGATTAAATCGGTAGCGAACGAGAGTGTGTCAGCATTTTTCAAAGAATAATTTTGAACGCGTCTTATATAAAAAAAAAAGGGAAAATTAGAAAACAGCTTGTACGAATCTTTAAACTCTAACCGCCTGTTTACTTTCACTCTAGCAAAAACATTATAGACCGATCCTCCGGTTAATCCGCACAGAAATTTAATTGGCAAAAAGAAGAAGAATTAATCCGTTGAAGTTAAAAAGTGTGGAAACACTGTTTTTTCTGTGTTTTCGCGCTTGTACTCGATTAACCGAGTTATGGCAACCCGGACGAGGCGCAGGGAATTTCATTCGGGGCTATAAATTTGAATTTATTAGGAGAAGAGGACCGTTGGTTAATTTCCGTTCTATTTACGCATTCCACTCGATGCGACCGAGGTTCGTTATGAATTAACAAGTATGTATGTGGAGCAACGGCGGTGTCGCAATTTTGCGTCGCCTTTCGTACCGGCGCGTCGTCATTCATAGAAAATTAATCATAATTAACGATACGCTGTTTTCCTTATATATTCAAAGAGCCGTTCTCTCCTCCATAATTCCTGTGGGAACTTTCATCAGCCGCCGGTTTCACTTATGAACTTCGCGCGCGTGAGATCGAACAATTAATTGTGCGAAAACACGTACAGAAACTTGTGCGTGTGCGCTCGTGTAAAACCATGATTTCTATCATTTTCTTTCGCGACGTTTGTTCGCTCAAGGAAAAACATTAATAATTCAAGTTCAATTCTACCTTCTTATCGCAAGCGACGCCGTTTCCTTCATCTCGATTGCGTTTAATTATTTTGTCTAATTAAACAACGCCAAATGATTCGACAATTTTTATTCGTGTTCTTTTCTGAGGGGCTTAAAAGATTGTAGGGATTCCCTCGTTCATTCATGATTGAACGAATTTCTTTAGTTTTCTTATTACGACATGTAAAATGGGTGTATCGAACATTTTGCCACAGTTCATTCAAATATGATATGGCTTGCACTAAAATGAATATTAGGACAAGTAAAATGAATGCGGTTAATGCAAATACGATATTTCTATACTGTTGTGAATAGAGTATGTTAATACCGAGTGCCACGCGAATGCTCAAAGGATCTTTTCATCGTATCCATCATTTCTATCAAAATCCATATCTTAATAGAATTAGATTCGTCGAATGGATGGTAGTGAAAATTGATTTCCAAGTTTAATAAACAAATTATGTGAACCGCTTGTGATCGACGCGGCACGCGAGTCGTTGGAGAACGCGATTGCAAAGCGAAATGATAAATAGCCTATAAATTTGCATTTATTAAAAGTGTCAGACTTGTTTAATGTTTTATCGACGAGGACGGGTAAGAAGCTGCAAAAGATCGACGCGTAGACTAACGAGTTTAGGCGCAGTTGCTTTCACCAATTTAGTACAAGACCTGCTATCTCGGTCGTTCTTTCGCGGCTGATAAAACATCGATTGCATCCTGTTCTAATTGCAGTTCTAAACGAACAATAATAAATGGACGCCATTATTTGTCCACAAAAGTAGAAACGCTTTAAAATATCGCATTTTCGTCCACTCTCGATTCGACTTAACTAGGTTTTATTTACATTTACGCAGCTTTCCTGCTCGCGTTCTCTGCTCCTCTAAAAACGCAGCTAGCTTGTTTTCGATTCCTTCGGAGTTCTAATAAACGCGTTACATCATCGAGTTTATGGATCGATTTCTACGGTGAAAATTGATCGATAGGCTTTTCACTTTCGTCTTACTTCGACCGGTCGATCATAAATAACGGTGGATGGACGCGGTCGAAATCAATCCACCGTTACTAGCTGTTATGAATATTTCATATATTCCTCGAGTCCGTTTCTCCGAACAACCGCAGTTTTATTTCCCATCGGCTCCACGCTACAGTCTATCGTACAAAGCGAGTTACGTGATTAATTTTTTACACGACGGTCCATAAACCGATCGTTACTCGAACGCAGCGCGAATTAATCCTTCGAAATCGACTCACGATTTTTCATAGCGTGGAGCACGATATTAACGAAAAATTCGTTAACGAGAGCAGAGAGATTTTTACAATGCTAGCCGGGAATGCCCACAATTATCCGCAGGACGACGCGAATCTCCTAGATCTCTTTTATTAACGGAACTGCTGGTTTAATAGCGCAAAAACCGTGTTCGTTACTGGGACCGGCGAGACATAAAATTAGAAAGAATTATCACGGTTACATGGCCAGGCGGGCAACTCTCGAACAGAACGACGCAGCAGCAACAGCAACGGCAGTCGCAATTACAACGCGTTCAATTGAAATTGCTTTTAATTGCTCGTATCAACTCCGACGAAGACTGCAATGGAGAAACGGTGAACGCGCGTTGCGTCTCTGTCCGACCGATTTTACGAGGAACGCTCGCTGCGCCCGTGTCTGCCATCGACTTTTAATTCATCCGCTGACGAAACGGAACGTTCGACGAAACGAAAACGAACGCGATTCGCCTCCCCGTTGGCCGTTGATCGCACACCAAGCAGCAGGAACGTGCTCGGACGTAACAACGAGTCGTCGATCCTTAGCGCGACGTCGCGGCGCGTCGCGTCGCCGAGACCCAGTTTCGTCTCTTGTTAGAAACCAATGGCGGTGAAACTGTCCGACGATAAGTTGCGAAAGCGCGGCTAATACGTGGAACTCCGGGGGTAAATCGCGGTTGCTTTCGTCGGGCATAAGCGGCCATCGGGCGTCGGGCATCGACGCTGCCCGCGCTCGCTCTCTATCCACTACGGTTTCCAGCGAATTGCAAAAATTATCCCGTGCTGCCCGGCCGCAAATTAGTCGTTGTTCAAGCTCATTTTACGATCGTTTTTTCTCATTGCACAACGGAGACATTGCCCCACGTCCCCTAATGAAATTCAAACAATTAGACGGCCGACGAACGTTGTGCCACGGTCCCTCGGCTTCGATGCCTGCCGATCGAGCGGCCATTTTTCTTCGCAGCTTTTCGGCGACGAAAAGAAAATGGCGCAACGCCCCTATACTGTAAGAACAATCGCGTAATCATAGACTAGAAACGGTTCGCGGCAGAAATGGGATATTAAAAATGATTCGGTCGGCGTCCGATTCGAACGAGACAGCTGGTTTTTTGTGATTATGGTAATCGCGTCCTCGTTTCTCAACGAGTCGACTACAAATGGGACAAATAGGAAATGTTGAAACGTGTCCGGCGTGTCTTTGGGAAACCGGTGTGACGCGAAACGGCACGGCCGCCGCTACGGTTTCCAATAAACGACATCTTTAGCGCTCGCGCGCTTTCCCATTTCAGCACGGGCTCGCAGGAACTGGCTCGTTAGGCGGCCAGACCGGAGAAAAAGTGAGAGCGAAGACATTTCGGTGCGGGAAGATTCGCGATCGACACCGAAACCTATCGCACCGTGGCTCGCAACTAGTCCTGGTTCATTAGGAGCCTACGATTTTAGCGAATTCGCGGGCGAACGTGGTCTTTTGCTCGCAGCTATCCTAGAAATCGAGAGTGCGCCGCGCATCTCCGTGGCCCGCGCAATAATCTTCTAGCTCAATTAGACTTTAAACGAAGTATAACTAATTGCGAGCGAAGCTTTCACAATTTTATTGGCAACGGTCGTTCGCGGTTGTTCGATCGGGGGTAATTATTCGCGGGCCCGCCGGTTACAGTTCCACCAGAAGAAAAACGCTGGCCGACTAAAGATAGAACTCGATTGCGAGCGCAGAAAATCGACGCGTGGACCACCGAGAAATTGCATCCGAACACCGTGAAATCGAGAAAACTATTTTATATCTGGATTCGAGCGATCGGGCGATAAATCAACCGGTCGAAAGCGATCCGAAATGTTCGGTGCTCGATCGAAAAGCTAAGAGAGCAGTCCGACGAGTTCGAGTCGTTCGTCTCGGCGAGAGCCGGTCGTGTTTGTTTCTAATTGAACACCACTGTCCACGCACGAGAAACCACGAGAAAACGAAGAGCGCGACAGATCGGTGAAGCGTGTTTCCGATTTTTATTTCTCCGTTCGCACGGGCGCTTCGTTGAAAGCGAGTTGACAGCTCGGTTTCCTGCCAACAAAAACAACCGCGAATTCTTTCGCCGTCGCGATGAGATACGCATCAGGAGATTCGAGGGCGTCGCGACGAGTCGGCGGGAACGTTTTCGACGCGCGTGCCACGTAATCATCGGCGAAATGTGAGAAACCGAATGTAAAACAGAGTGTGGGAAACCGTGGCAGATACTGCAACGGTGAAAATGCAAGGCAAGGGTTAAACGTGGTCATGGTTGGTTGGCTCGCGACGCCGAGATACAACGTGCTCGTGCAACCGATATCTAATTTTCCAATGCTTCCTCGATCGATGCCAGATAGCAACTTTTTCCTTCCCAACGATTCGCCAAGCTGCCAGCCGGGTCAGACAATAACGAAAACTCCTCGAACAATGTTAAACCGCTAATAAACCGCGTAGCCTTTTCGTTTAAACGATCGACGGTCGACACGGACTTCGCATGGTTTCTCTGGAGTTTCTAAAACCGACAGAGCTCTAACGTTAATTTATTCTGCGCGGGAATACGGTCCGAGGATTTTATGCACGATTAACGTACGCGAATGTGTAAAACCATAGTTATTAGCATTATCGTTGCACGTAATTATTGCGAAAGTAACTGGCAGTTGAATTGGGAAACGAAGAACACGACTACTTTGCACGGCTAACGCGGAAAGCCAGCATAGTCGGAAATTAAATTGAATTTACCATACCGTGTCTCTTATTATGAAAATTAATAGGGGCATTACGTGCGGCCACTTGTATTCCATAATCGAGTGGTTTTGCAGAGAAGCTATTTAACTTTCCTACGATAGACAGCGTCTTTCGAACGAACCGGGAACACCGGAGTCGCGATAAATGCGCTTGCCGCGTAAGGACGACGCTCTGCGACTGTTGTCCTTTAGGTTACGCGACCGAATAGCAAACTACTCAGTTGTATTTCATTTTTAATTAGAATTTGAATGCGAATATAAAATTAATTTGAATTTGAATTTATATTAGAATTTGAATTTGATGGAACATGCGCAAAGCCATGCGATCCCATGGGTCCGGAGGAATTTTGATTTGAGCGCGCATCGGACAAGGGCATAGCAAACCTGTGTACCGTGCGCTGCATAGCAATGCCGAGTGCTGAACGCCCATTCGAAATGAATTACGTTCACTCTCGCTGTTCCGCGCGGAGCCATATTTAGACTCTAAACGGTTTTTCCCCTCCGTTCGTTTGGCCAGGCCCTGGTTTTCTCAACGGGAACGTTTCGCTCTTTACACTTTCGAATATTTGTTGCGACCTTACGCGACGAACAATCGCTTCTCGCGCGCGGTCGCGCGTACCGCGTTCGCGTTCGAATTCGCGAGCCCTTTCGCGCCTTCTTAGCTTCCGGCGGATACGTTTACCGAAGAAGCGGGACGACACTGCTCGTCGTCGTCTCGCATCTTCTTTCGAGAGCCGGAGATCTTGAGAAATATGCCTCGAGAGTTATTCACCTGCCGCTGCTTTCGCATACGCGATTTATCTAAAAGACCGATCGAGGCTGCGAATATCGGATTACCAAGAAAACCGAAAGAGGAAACGTTTAGGAGGCTGCACGCTTCTCGGAATACGAACGACGACGGTAGAAAATCATGGCTGCGACGAACGGTCGTCGTTGCCGTTAAAAAAGAAAAAATAAATACGCAACTCTGCGAGCAAGCTAACCTAGAGAAAGATAGCGCGTAGAAAACTGAAAGATCGATTCCGGACGCTGACGGTAATTACAGGGTGTACATAATTAACGAGGTGTTGAACTAATCGTACAAGAATCTTCAATGAAACATTCGTTTCGTAATCCTCCTTGTAAGCTTCGTTGCGGTGCGAATTCGGAGGACGTTCTTTCGAATACGCGGCCGTAACGCTGGATGTACTTTGACTCAGCCGCGTTTGAAAAAGAGGAAAGGTTGCGATTACGACGAAGCCGTCGTTAATAAAACACCGAGAAAGAAAATGACTACCGCGAGAAAGAACGCGTTACAAATCTCAGTTCTTTCGAGTACACAGTTTGAACGCTGAATGTAGTTTGTCTCAATCGCCTGTGAAAAAAGAGAAAAGGTTGCAATTACTATTGAGCCATCGGCGTCATAAATAAATCGTCGAGAAAGAAAATGGCTACCGCAAGGACGCGTACGAATTCCACGTTCGCGGTGGAGCAAAGTCGCGTCGAATGTCGCTTGGAATGAGAAACGTTGCAGTGATCGCGTATAAAAATTGGTGGCCACTCGAGGGTTCGCTGCGGATATTACAGAGAGATTGTTGAATGATCGAAGGAACTAGACCAAAGTTAAACGGCCTAAAGCAACGACGGGGCGTCCTTTCATTACGCCGCGGGGTCTAATTAAAATACGTCGGCGGGTAAATTAATCTGACGCGAGTCATCGATCGTGCGCAGCTTCCGCTACGGAAATACTCGCGAGGAAAGTCTAGCCGAGACATTTTAACTACTTCCTCGCTTGAAACGCGATATAATCAAACGCGTGGTTCTCCTCGGCGTATCTAGATCAGATATGCGTTACGCGTACGGCCGGTACGTGCCGCAGCCCGCAATGCGATTCGCAAAATGTGACCAGTTACCGTTGCCATGATTTTTTTTCCTGTCGTTGTCTCTGAAAGGCAACGGTTTACCTTCACCGTGAAAGCGGCCGTTTGTTGGCGCGTTGCTCGCCTCTGTTTGACCACCCGTTGTCCGAGAATCGCTGCCCGCGCGGCCATTGCGAAACCTCGCGAACTAATTCGAGCTTCGGTAACGTCGATTCGTCCTGGTCGAGAGAAAATCGAGGAAGACCCGCCAGCGGCACACCGCGATCGTCGTATCTGCGGTATTTTGGATAATGGTGTTCCTGGAAGCGCGCATGGCGGAAATAAATCGAAGCAATCGCAGCAAATAGGAACATTGCCTTCGGGTGCCGCCTTAGTCAAACAATAGTCTTACTTTTACTTTCGAAAGAGTAGTTCGAGACGTCTTGATCGGACCGACCGCAACGTTGCCCTCTTTCTCTCTCTCTCCCTGTTAATGTTAATGCGGTTCTCGAAAGGTTGGAAATTCACCGCGCTATTATTGTGTAATGCGTATTTATATAAGAAAATGTTTAAACCGAAAAGCCTCTCGAGATCGCAATCGTTTTTAGTCGACCGAGCCGAGCACGCTCGATAGCGTCGCGATAACATCTGAAAGAAATAATTCACACCTCCGAGTCGAACAGGGGCCCCCCCGTTTATGAAACCAAAGCTGATAAAATGTTGGCATAATGATCGCTAACTGAAAACGCTAAGCTGCGATTAATTACCGCAGCCTGCTCGTCGAAACTACTTCCCTTGAAGTTACACCATCGCTTCGACCTCTTGCTCTCGAACGGCGACTACTCCGCGGCCTCGTAAAGAACCGCCAATATTAAATGTTCCCGGAAGTGACGCGTCGATTTTCGAATCGAAGCTGCTTCGGGCGCAAAGGGTCGACGGTCGATTGTCGGTGGAATTTCATCGATACGAGCAGTCGCCTGGCAACAAGCGAATCGAGTCGGTCGATAAAAAGAGTTGCAGAGGAGTGTTTTAAGATAAGACAACTGTACGCGGCGGTGTACTGTTCTTCCTTTCTCTGGAAAGTCAGACCTAGAGGGCTAGACAAGGCGTGGTAGAGCCTGGCCGGGGCCGATTGCTTTCAACTGGATCGACCGAATGTGTCCGTACCTCTCACTGTATGCGACTGGCATGCTCGAACGCTGATTATAGGAGCCCTGCCTAGGCGTCACGATTTTCCCGGACTGATGGAGAGTCATTAGACTCTACACGCTTCCATTGAACCAGCCCGCTCCGTTCCCGGCAATAACGACGGGCCAGAGAACTACCGCGATTTCGTACGACTTTAATGGAACCCCGTCGATGATCAGCCACGATAACGAACCGACGAGAAACGCCGAGTTTTCCTCGGCTGCTCGATTCTCTTCGGCATTCCCATTCGTCTTCGTTTCATTAAAATCAGCCGGCAATTCCGAAGACCGCGTTTTCTATTCTTCCAGAGAATTCACGAATAGATTCAGGAAAAGTAAAGGGCGCTTCGTCGAAGGTCCGTTTCTTTGTCGGCATAGGAAGTAAACTCGCCTAGGAAGTCGTCGAGGTCGCTGGAGAACGCTCGGTTTCTATTTTCTCGCGATCGTTCCGGAGAATTTTGCGTCGAGATCCGCGGCCGATGCTTTCTCGCCTCCGTGCAGAGACAGAGGACGAAGTTTCTATCGGCAAGTAGACCGCTGGCGAACTTCCTTTCAGATTTCTTCTCTGGTCGCCGGGGCAGCCTCTGCGGCAGCTGTTCGCGAGGAAGATTCGTTTTCTCGCAGCCTCGAAGAGTGCACCGAGCTCGTTGAAGCGCGAAACGAAGCGCGAACACTCGTTCTCGACTGCAGGTTCTTGTCTGTGAGATCCCTTCGACCGGTAAACGACACTCGTCCACTCGTCCGAGCGGTTAACCCAATTACCAGGCTGCTTTCTAATTCGTTCCAAATCGAGAGAGGCTGTTAGGGTCGGGATTACGAAATAAATTCGGCAATGACGTCAACGATACCGCCAGGAAGACAGCATACTTCGCGGCCATTGTCCGTGACTCGTTCGAACGATTTGGCAGCGACCTTCGACGGTCTCGCGCGATTACGAAACGTTCGTTAATAGCGCAGACGTCGATTCTGGACGTTTCGTCGACGGGGATCGGTTTGGAGGAAAGGATAACCGCATTTTATCACGGGTCGACTGGAAATCGATCGCCGCACGCTCGGAGAGCATGATGCATACGGTATCGTTCGAAAGTCCCGCATCGACGCGTACACCTCCCTGTCTCAAGGACAAAGCATAAGCCAAAGCCGTCTCGAATATTCCGACAGCCTCGCGTTCTCCATCGATCCAGCCATCGATGTCGATATTATCGTCGTCATCGCGGAACTCGATACCGATCGAAAGCGCCATACCGTGCAGCCATCTACTCCGGTGACATTCTGCCGACCGCATTTTTTCGTTTCGATCCGATCCATGGAAAAATCGAACAGAACGGGGAGTTCGCCAAGAAAATTGCCACATCATTACTTGGGCAATTTTTATATTAACAAAGTTGTCCGTATTTCGAGACGATCTCGATCTCATAACGTGTAGAGTATTAGAATGAAAGGGTTATTGGAAATAGAAATTTCGTTGTTGGAATTAAAATTGCCCCGAGCGCAGAAGTTCGGGATCATAACGAAAGATCCATGAATAATGATTCTCTGGGAATACAGCATCCAAAGAAGAAATGTGTTAAATAAATCGAGTATGCCACGAGAGCAAAGGGTTAACCATCGGAATTACGTCGACCGGTTACCCAACGTTTCGACAACAGAAATTCAATTTCCATGCGGCGCATAATTCCTTCGGCCCGAGGTTATTTAATTTTTCAATCAACGGATCGGACAGAAGCGCAAATCCTCGCGTAACCAGCGGGAATCGCGGCGAGGAGGAAAGAAACTTGAGCACCCTGGCACGCGTGTGTGCGAATTGGAATAATTAAAACGGGCGTCGCTTTCCGCGAGCTTCGGCGAGGCGCGCGTCTCGGTTTTATGCAAGAATTTTCTGTTACGTCGATCCAGCTGGTTGAGCGGCTGGTTCTTATTATACGTGTACCGCAGCATTCCAAAACAGGGCATCGTGTGTAATCGCACACGCCGATATAATACGTTCCTCTGGAACAGAAACTCGAGAGAACCGTTCGCTGCACGCTCGATGATAAACGAACGCGCGTTAAGTGTGAAAAATGATCGCAGATCTTTTTGTCGGTTCGCTCGCGTCCCACTTAAGGAGCTTCGAAAGCCGAACAAAACATAAACGGAGTTGGGAAACGAATGCGATACACGCCATTTCGTCTTCGCGAAGAAAAAGTTAGAACGCTGTTACGTGACGATGAAAGGGAAACACCGGGGAGAAAGATAGGTCGGGAGAAGAGTGAAATGCAACGAGAGTGTGGGAACGACGCGATTGAAAATTTACGATGGCGGTCAGCTGATTTCAGCGAGCCGCTGTGTTACGTCGCTGAAAAAGTCGACGGAGAAAATCTATCGGTAGAATCGCCGCTCGCGATCTCTCAGCAAAAAGAGTTCTTTTAAAAGTACATCGTACTTTTCGATAACTCTAGATCGCTGAAAGCCGAGAATTTCCAAGGCGAAACGGGGCCCTAGCTGTCCGCAGATAGAAGCAACGGAAATCCCGTTACAGGTGCCTCGGACTCTGCGTAACCATTGAAAGTGATAGTTGGAACGACGGTGTTTCCTGCAAGTCGACGAACGTGCAGCGATTTTAACGAAGGAATCCAGCTCAGAGAAGCATGGCTTATAATTACCGCAACCAGCAAAATTCCATGAACGGTGGAAGCGAGCTGCGATTCAGTGCGTGAAATGGAACCCGGTGCGCCGCAACAATTTATCAAACGCGTTTTAACAGACATTCGTCGGGGCGACTTAACTAAAACAAGATGGCGTTTGCGATCTTTTCGTCTCGTCCTTTGTTCTATGCGAAAGAATGCGAAAAAAACAACGGTCGAGAACTTTTCCTGTGGGTCGTCGCGAAGCGAGGCGTGGTGCGCCGCGCTATGGTGTGCTGCAGCATGCTATAACGCGCTATAGCCTGCTATAGTGTGCCGTGCAGTGCAGTTGTCTTTTGTGCGAGCATTTGCTCTCGGCTCGGTTCAAGGAGATCCAGAAGCGACGGTGTGGCTTGCTGCACGGGCACACCACGGCACACCACGGCACACCACAACACAGAGCAGCGAGTTACGACGCTCTGAATCTGAATCTCTCACGGTAAGCACGCCGTGCAGCCATAATCCTGCCTCGCCCCGTATTCGGGTCAACCGAGTAGTAGAAATTACGTAACACGTGTGCGCCGGGGCGGTTCCCACTGAGAGTCGCTCTACCGGAAGTCGGGAGCACGTCTCGCCTGCCGTAAGGACATACGGCCGCTCTATCGACCATGGGAAATCCTGCTTCCAATAGGAAAATCCTCTCAAGGATGAATCGAGTCATACCTCGCAAGTATTACAAGGAAACGTCCGTCCATCGGCGAATCGTGCGCCTGGAAATCGGAAATCGTATCGTATCCGCGACGACGGGTACCGTTGTGGGATTAGAACGTCGCGCAGAAGTTTAATGGGCTTCGGGATCGAAGAAAAGATCGATCGGCGCGATTATTTTCGCGTTCGCGAGCGGAGGAACGAAAGCGTTCGCGTTTACGGGCACGGCTGTTCGACTCTCCTATTTGCTGTCGCGTCGTTCGACGAGAAATCCTGCGAGTTCTGTCGAGTTGTAAAGATATCCGGAACCTATGCCGGCAAGGACGTCGCACTTTTCTTCTTTCGCGTCTCGACGCAACCAGGCTGGTCGCGCTGTCGTTTCGAGCACGTCCGTTTCTCTTTTCCTGCTGCCGCGTGTGTCGAAAAGAACGGCGAGTTATCGCGGGCAAGTAACTTATATAAATCGGTTGCGTGGGCGTCGAATTAGTTGGATAGAACGTGTCGTAGAAACGGTTTTCGAATGGTTGCAGCAGCTCGCTTCCGTTTCTTTCCTCCGTTCTCGCGGCGGAGCAAAATCGAAACTTAACATTGACACTGGTCGAGCGCAACGTTGCTGCGCAACACCCGACCTACCGCATTCTGAAATGTTCGCCGCCGCGCTGGCTTTACATAACAAAGCGATATTTTCACCGGGATTTTTCCTCCGAACGGCACCGATCCGACCGAAGCATCGGCGATGCCCGAGGATCGCCGCGTTTCACCGACATATCGCCATAACGCTTTCCTTCCTCGGTACGTCTCGGGCCTCTCCGCCCCGCGCATTTGCACGGTTATGAACGTTAGGCCTGGTTCGAGCGAGCGATAAGGAATTTCGAGCCGCGCATACCATTCGCGCGTACTCGAGTTCACCGATCCGCGAAACTCGCTCTCTCCTCGCCATCTTCTGTTTCCTATTGACTATAAACTGCGCGCCGATGCAGATCCGGTTTCGTGCCTGGAAACTAGAATAACGGGCTTGTCTGCCTGCATTCTATCGCTAATCCGACTGTGTTCCGATTACGACTCGTGTGACGTGACAAAGGTAATTCCCTCTCTTCTCGGGTATTCGCGATCGAGCCTCTGACCCGTCTCGTTTCTTCGGCGTCCGACATATGACGGTCGCTTCCACTTGCTCGTTCGCGGCGCGGTGGAATCCGTCGATCCACGGACGAGAAAACTTGCTCCTCGAATGGCGAAACGATCGATTGAAAATCGCTATCGGAAGGCGAATCGACGACGAATACAACGTGGAAAAGGTAGCGTGACGCGACGCGGTATAGGGAACCGTGTTGTTACGCGCGCGATTTCGACGATGATTATTGAAATTACACGACAACATCGGCGCGCGCTTATTTGTGGAAAGTTTGCGTCGGCAGATATGAAAGTTAACGATATCTCCGGACCTCCGAATTGAATTCAGCGTATACTGAAATTAGCCGAGGAACGTTCGCGGGCCGCTGAGCGCGCTCGAAACGGATCGAATAGGTTTTGATTTCGAACAATTTCTGCTTTCCAGGTAATCCCGGTATGCTGCCTGCTGCTGATAGAGGCGAAGCGAGTGGAGATCCGGCCTCGCATAGCGGAACCGCAGGTGTATTACGAAGAAGACGACAGTCAAGCGGCCGAGGACGATTCCACGGTTTACCAGCCGCGCACGCGTGCGCTTCCTTCGCCGAGATCGAAGGACGCCCTGCACCCGTCGAAACCGCCGCCGGTTCAGACCATCCGCAACTACAACAAGGTCAACGACGACGGATCCTTCACGTTCGGCTACGAAGCGGCCGACGGTTCGTTCAAAGAGGAGACTCGAGGAACCGATTGCGTGGTGCGCGGTAAATACGGCTACATAGATCCCGACGGCAACAAGAGAGAGTTCACCTACGTTTCCGGCAACCCTTGCGACCCGAACGCGCCGAAGGACGACGAGGACGATCTGTCCGACAAGCAGGAGGAAGAGGATTTGAACGCGCCGGCGAACTACCCGTCGGCGAACTACCCGTCGGTGAGGCCGGTGCCGAGACCCGTCAGACCGACGTATCAGCAGCCGTCGACGCGAGCACCTCCGACCACGATCTTCCAGACGGAGTATCAGCTGGACGACGACGCCAGCCAAGAACTCGGCGAAGGCGACTATGCCAAGCCGTCGCAATTGAGAGGAGGCGGCGGCGGTGGTTATCGAACGCCCCAGCAGCAGTCCTATGTTCAAATAACGCCGTCGACGGCTCTGTACGAGCCATCGCCCACGCCCAGCCCCAACCTCTATCGACTGGCCTCCTCGACCACGCAATATCAGACAACGGCGTCGCCGGTTGTTCGCAACCAGCCCACGGTATCCTCGACGGCCTATCAGACCCTGGAAACGACTACCCGGCGTCCGGTAACGCGTCACCCGAAGCCGCAATCCGTCGCAATCACTCCCCGACCCCACGTCGCCCAGGTAGCCGCCCAGTACGTTTCCCCGAGTAGCACAGAGCGCGCAGCGTTAGCGTATACCCGCCCCTCGGCTGTCACTGTATCGCCTAATCTACGCACGACGACACTAACTAGCGCATCTCACCTTGACTTTGCCGCCGAGCTCGAGCGTTACGTGAACACGGTTGGCGTGCCCGCCGGTCCCAAGCACCACGCGCAACCGTCGCCCCAACCATCGAAAGCTAAAGCACCGGTCGCTGCCGCAGATCCCATCTACCAGTCGGAGCTCGTGTACGATCCCTCAACCGGTCAGTACAATACCCAACTATATCAGACACTACCCCAAACGGTGGGTGACTTCACCCTAAGTCACAAACTCCAACCATTCGTAGCCCAGCCCCAGTCCTACCTTGGACTGCAGCAGTTGCAGCAGCTACAGCCCCAGCAGCCCCAGCGTCAGTCTCCGCTTTATAAGCAACCGGTCGCGACCCAGCCGACGCAAACCGTTCCCGCTGCCGCTGTCAATCAGCCGCAGGAAGTCCTGTACAGGAAGCAGCAGGCGCAGCTGTTGCAACAATCGCAGCAGCTGTACGCGCAGCAACAACGCCGCCAACAGCAACAGCAGCAACAACAACAACAACAACAGCAGCAGCAGCAGCAGCATCAGCAACACCAGCAGCCGGCACAGTCGCACAGGCTCCAGCTGCTGGAATCCCAGACGCAACCCCAGTCCTTCTACTATGTTGCACCCGCGAGGTCCTCCAACGGTGCACCCCTTACCGCAAGTCAAATCGATCACTACCTTCGAGCCAGCGCCGCCGGTTACTGATCGAAATTCCAATCGTGAGTCTTTTCTCAGTACATGAAATTCACAGGGATACCCTACTTTATTTTTATACCGTTGATACGCGTCGCGTCGCCGGGCCTCTGGGCCCTCGGGCCCCTCACGGCAATCGGCAATGTAACTAGGCGGCACCGGGCAGTCGCATCCACCGTCGGGTTCTCGAAATTTCGTTGAATGTCGCGCGAGAACGATCGGAATGCTTTTAACGCGATGCAAGTCGAAGAGCGTTGGATCCAACGGAAAGTTCGCTTTGGGATTCGTGCATGCGTTGCTCTCTAATGCTTGTCCAACGCGATTCGAGCGACGCGAAGCCGAAAGAAGGCTACCGTGCTTCTCGGAGATTTTGAAAGGTTTTCCAAAAGACATTTCGTTAACTTTGCAAACGCGCCCGCAGCAGCGAAGGGCTCGCAGGGCCGGCGTCGGGTCCCCGGTCGCGATTTCCACAGGATTTTTCTAGCGTTTACGTTGAAAACGATTATCGTCGAGAGTGAAAGTCAATGACTTGACGCAACACTCGCGTACACGAGATACATTACCACGGCAATTTCTCATCGCGTCGATCCACACGGTAACATGCTATACCGCGCGGATTCCACACGGACACGCGCGGGCACACGCGAATCCGCCAGCATACAACCGCAGGGAATATTCATCGTGTACACGCGAACGTTTCAGACACGATCCCGGCCCACGTACCGCTCGGCTTATTCGATTACAAAACACAAATACGTAGGATCGAGCCGGATAAACATTTGCTGTCGTAACGATGACGGTACGTTTTAATCGGCCAGTGATAACTTTTCCCAGACACGCCGGTAATTAAAGACAGGCTCCCGGGAAATTAATTGCAAACTATGCGCGACTTCGATGAAAGTCGCGGGCGAACCGTCGACGGTGCCCCCGATCGATCCGATTCGGTTCTAATCTTTGTCTAGGAAAATTCTGTACAATCTGTTTAATCGACAAGTTCGATTCACGATCGGTGAAACTTTAAAGAAGGTACTCTTCAGGAATCGTTCAAACTTATTTCTTTGGAGCTAAAGAATGTCCCAAAAATGTTGAAATTATTAACCAAAAACATGGACCGTTCTGAACGCGGGATAAAGTTTAAGGAAAATCGAGTTTCGATAAAGCGACGTGAAAGTGTCCGTTAACGCTCCGCGAATCCACTGTTAAGCATTTATCGGCAGCGAATTACTTTCCTCGCAGCGCGATTCATTGGCGGTAGATTATCCGGTTGGTGGTTCGAAAAATTCATTCGAGTAATTCTGGTTATTATCTTGCCCGGTCGGATCGCGGATTCGTCTAGACGCCTGGACTCGTTTGTTTTGAATTTCGAATGGACAGAGCCAGAATTTGAGTGTAGAGGCGCGGCGTCGAGAACGTTGTGGGTTTCGCAAGCGAGGGAAAATTTTGCAAGCCCGGCCGAAGTGCGATCGGTTCCGGGCCGTCCTTAGAAAAGTGACTGTAACTTTCATTGGCGTGGTCTCCGCCGCGCAGGGACATTCTACTCGACTCCGAGGAACTTTCTATTTGCATTCTCTGTCGCGAGTATGAGAATCGATTCGAATCTAATGCATCCTACGACTCGATCCCGCGGAGAGCCGTATGCGCCGCGCGCACGTACGCCGCCGGAGATCCGTGGCGCGATCGTAAATCGAAAGGCGTGGACCGGCGATCGCACGAAACAGATTTCACACGCACCGAAAGGTTCGCCGTGGCATGCCGCTATTAACCACCGTTTTCTCCGTTACACACGGTACACGCTCGGCCTGCAATTGTCAAGTTTGTTGCATTCGTTCTATCCGTTCATCAGCGACCAGCCGTCACGGAAAACACACACTCGCGAGGACGAAAATCGTTTGCGAAATCACGGCCCCGATCGGTAAACCTGTGAATCTCGAGCGACAGCGGGCGGAATTCAGGATCCAGGGCAAAACTGTTGACAGCGATGGGCATCCCCCGATTCTCTTGCGGGCTTTCGTCCGCCGCGGTCGTTCGCTGTCTCGAAAACTTTCCAAAGTCTTCGCAGTCTCGAAAACGTTTCAAAGTCTTTGTAATGTCGTACTTTTGAACTTCTCGCAAGCTTAGGAACTCTTGGTGGTTTTGGAGGATCAATCGCGTCAAGCTTTGTCTAACCCTCTCTTCTATTATCTCTTCGGGAGTCGACGCGATTTTCGGCGAGGTCGAGCCGTTGCTCGTCCCGATGCGACGGATTTAACCGTTCGAGACTTCAGGATTTTCAAGAGCTTCAATTTTGTCGAGCCCTCCGGCATTTCCAGGCTTCCCGGATTTTCCAAGCTGCGGAGATTCTCGAGAGTGGCGAGCTTCGAACGACGGAAGCGATTCGGATTGTTTGGGATTATTGGAGCGAAGCGGTTCCAAGTGGCTCGGATCCCGTCGCTATCTGCGAATCTAGAACTAAAGTCGGTGTGACGAGGAAAAATGTAATCGGCGCCGATTACGGATCGAGAGCGATCGAGTAATCTTAGAGAATTCGTAAGCTTTCGTTGACGGTACCACGCGGAAGTGTCGAATCCGCGCTTTGTCTACTCACATTGTAAATACTTCTTCGTTAGCATTATCGTTTAGCTATCTAGCAATTTATAACGTTCATTACTGTGCCGGTAAGGAAAACGTTTCTTGCGTTTATAGTTGTTTTTATATTATTTGTAAACGTGATCAAAGAAAGATATATCGTAACGAACGTCGGCGTGTTGCTCATTAATCTCTGGTCGCCCGATTTAAGCGGCGGGCTTTGGAATTTCAGCTGCGAAACGAAGAAAGCAGAACCCGTTACGGTAAGTACAACGTGAACGCTCGCCGCGGCTCTTCCGGCATTTTTTCTTTTTAGCAATTCGATTGTGTGCTAATCCTTTGACAACAGAGTTTTCGGACGTTACATATTTCATTTCGTTCGACTTTCTCTTTCTAACGTTTGCGGCGAAAGAGGCCAAAAAACATTGTCAAAGAAATATCGTCGCAAGCTCCGTTTCGATAGAAGCTCCATTGCGAAGCTGATGCGCCTTGTTCCAATGAACGATCTCCCGCCATCTTGTGGGCAACGCCATTATTCTGTCGGTACAGAATTTCTGCGGCTGCCAGTTTAGGAAATCCTCGACCATACTTGCTTTTAGGGACAGAGTTTAGAGTAGAAGGATACACAAATTGGAGTAGGAGTCTTCGATTTGTAATCTGCTGACTTAGAAGATCGCAAATAGACATTTATCGAGTCATTGAGTTTTCTGTTCGAGTCCGACCGAAGTTGGGTGCAAACGAGGATCAGTTAAAGAATTAAGAATAGAATTCACAGTAGAAGGATAGACAAAATGGAGTAGCAAGTTTTCGATCTGTAGCGTGCCGACTTAAAAAGATCAGAGATGTGTAATTATTGAGAAGCGGAGTGAACTAGTTCTTTTTGCGACAGCGTTACATTTTATGTTCGTGTCCGACTGTAGTTAGGTGCGCACGAGAGCCGTTTCCGTAAAAAGAAATTAGAAAAGTAAGGAAGTACGTCTCTGGTGTGCAGACCTTATTACATCACCAGAGATCTGCGTTACACAGTCGCTTTTCACTGATCGCTTCCTAATAGGTGCAAGCATGTAACTCGTTTTATCCAATTACGAACGAAATTCGAAAAGAAACTGCGATGAAACGGTGTCGACGAGAAGAAAATTATGCAAATATTCCGGCAATATTTTACTCGCGTTACGAAACGAACGCTTCTAGAAAAACACGACTCGTCGAAGGCGAATTTTTAACTTTTCGCAAAAATGGGAATCGAAGATGGATGTCCAGGATCGAACAATGATCAGGAAACGGCCGTCGAATGGAAACGGACGTGCACGATTCGTTATAAACAATTTCGCTTTTACGGTAAAAGCTGAATGCGCCTGCATCGGTGAAAGTGATTGAAAACGGAAGGCTCTGGTTATAGTATTAAATCAAACTAGGCCAACTATATATAAGGCGGACAGTTGCCAGTATATCATTTTTTAAACATCTGTTCGACACGCAATCGAGAAATCGAATGATCTATGTGCGAAAGATTGTTTCAACACATCGCGAATGATAAATGCTCTCCTTACCCTTTATCCCGTTGCCGGTCCATAACAGTTCATATCACTGGATAAATAAGCTGGAAAGACATCTTTCGAAATTGTTAAACTGCGGCGTCGAATGCATTTTAAACTTTGCGCATTTGCAAGAGTTTAAATTAATCAGTGGAGAAACAAAGCTGAGAAGACATTTGAAGAGAACAACCTTTGCACCCTGACTGTGCAAAATAAGAATTTAAATTCATTATTAGAGAGAAAAGAGATCGAAAAATAATTTTTAATAAATTACACTTCGACATCGACTATATTTTCATGGTGCGATAAAACTTGGAGCACGATGCAACGAAGAGTAGACTTTCACATTCGATAAAAAAGGATACAAAAATTGTTGAGTGAATCAGATATATACTTGAACTTGATTCGGTTTTTATAGCGACCTCAAAGCCGAAGGTAGGCTACTTACCAATCATTCTACGGATAATGCTACCCGCAGCATGGTAGTGAAAGTTGCAACTCGCTTTTTAGCGCGCTGTTTTACCGATTGCCGATTAACGATGTTGCTAATTTTGACGTTTCTGCAAAATTCTAATTATAGATTCGAATATCAAAGTTTCCTCTTTGCAACCACGCCTTAAAAATAGGTGTGCGATTTTTTTCAGCCATTTTATGCAATCTTCAATGGGAAGTGGGACTGCGTCGATCGAGTAGGATCGCACAGCTAATTATGGTCTACTTAAAAGGCTGTGGAAACGTCAAAACATTTTTTTTTTCAAAAAAATCTGCCATCAATTTGAAGAACAATGTTTCCTCTTTCCAACGACGTCTTAAAACTTGATGTACGATTTTTTTTCACCATTTTATGGTACAAAAACGAGGAACAAGTTTGACGATACGAAGTCCTCATGGCGCACCTCGTCTCGCTGCACAGTTATCCGCAGACCTTTTCTTTAAAACTTTATAAAACAGCAACAAAAAATCGTACATCGATTTTTAAGGTGTCGTTGCAAAGGGGAAACATTATTTTTTTAATTCTCGGAGGAATTAATCGTGGAAAAAATTTTTTAACATTTTTACAGACGTTTAAGTAGTAGTGCGATTTTAATCGATCGAAGCGGTCCCACTTTTCGTTCAAGATTGCATAAAACGGGTAAAAAAAATCGCACATCTATTTTTAAGGCGTCGTTACAAAGGAGAAACATTGCTCTTTAAATCCTTGGAACATTCGTTCTCGAAAAAAATTTTCTAACCTTTCTGCAGATGACCATTTTGCTTCGATTACGCGATATTGGTACATTGATTCGACGCACGGTATTTCCGGTCAACAGTTTGTTTATAATTCTGTTAAACAATATTTCTTTCGTCTAGACGGCTTGGCAGGCACGCTTAATTATAATTCTCTAAGAGAGTTAATTAACAACGACTCCCCATCGAACCCAGTCACGCGATACAGGATGAACTTGTGAAAACGCACGACGTTGCATGCAACATCCTCCTTTTCAATCAAAGATTAAACCAACGACGCTCGTTTCCTCTTTAACCATCCGACAAACGCGTGGAATGCACACTGACATAATTCGCTGACATCAATGCCACCCGTCACGATAAATCCGATGAGACGTTCGCGCTGCGAGCCGATACGACCGAGCAACTACCGTGAAGACATTTAACTCCGCACACCCACGATTGCGCAACTTTCTAAAATAAAACAGCAAACATTTACATGCAACTATTGGATAATTCGCGCGAGAAATCGTCTCGGCGATTTTCCCTCGTCGAGCATCGTTTCCACGGTCCCGCAGCAATCGATGGCACGCACTCAATGACGTTCGAACGGTGGTATAGTCAAGGCGTTCTATACCATC
Organism: Agapostemon virescens; assembly: GCA_028453745.1. NCBI lineage: Eukaryota > Metazoa > Arthropoda > Insecta > Hymenoptera > Halictidae > Agapostemon > Agapostemon virescens. Next base: position 12,636,271 of record CM052095.1, on the reverse strand, counting down.
AATGAGTCATTAAGTGCTCGATATACCATAAGAAATGATAAAATATGTATCGAGTGTGGGAAACGCTTCGCGCGACCTAGCCGAGTTTCCAGCAGAAGACCGTCTGTCTTCTGCTCCTCCTCGGCCGTTCAATTAGGTCAATATTTTGCGGTAATGCTTCCTCGAGACATCTCGAATAGCAGGGACATTCTAAAAGCGTTCATTTTAGGTCTGAACGCCTTACAGATGTAGCTTAGGCATCTTCAAGTCGTCGGCCGTCGATTTTGTGAATAAACGTTTTAAAGACCCTAGCCAGGACGTTTCAAAGACGCTTCCGAATGGCTGTCGTTGCGACATCTGAATTTAGGTGTTCCGCACAGTCTCCGCAATCTGGGGCGCGACTATTTCGAGATTCTTTTCGGGATTTCGCAACGTTGAAAATTAAGCCGAATTGTTTGATTCCCAGGGAAAGAATGCGGCCCGTTCCGCGAGTAATGACGTAGGCGTGCCAAACGAACGTACGCCGCTGTTGCGTTACAATTAACACCGTGCTCCCGCTAACTTCTTCCGGACTGTCGGATTCCACGCTGCGCGTCTTGCTCCCAACGCGCCACCGTTCAAGAGAACACGCTGCCATTATCCCGATCGATCAAATTGCGCAACGGACGCTAACTTTTTCGCAAGACCGTTTGAACCGCACTTTGGGTCGATTCTTTCGAAGATTTCGAGTTTGACCATTTGTTCGATCGATTGAGATTGTTGAGCTGCGGCGAGGACGATTCGTTTTAGCGTCGTTGGCCGACTGTTGAGCAACGCTAAAATGGGTAATATAAGTAACGTGGCGGAATCGGCGAAGAAAAACACGACACAACGGCCATTTGCGAGAAACGCGAGAACGAGGTATGCTGCGAAAGATATACAACCGATAGGTCCAACAGAAGGCGTATCAAGGTGGCATCAAAAAACCATGTACGAAACTCCGAGGAAATTGCATGATGTAATAATTGTCCTGTGGGAGTGTCTAGAATAGAACGAATACTACAATAAGAGTGTTGCACACTATGGGAACTATTGTTACAGATTTTACAGTCTACTACTGTTCTTGCCTGGCCGCGGGCTCCCACGTGGCTTTCACTTGTGTCCCCGCAAGTCCAAAACTCTTCGTGTACCATTCTGTCGTCGCTACTTCCTCTTCGTCTCTGCCAAGGAGACTTCCGTTCTCTCTCGTCCACCATTTTGCCTACACTTTCATCGCGATCCACCGTCTCCCCAAAACACTTTTAACATGTCGATCCTTTCTATTTCGTTCGCCGCTCACGCAACTCGAACAAAAACTCTGCAAATTCCCCTCTGTTCCACGCTTTTCATTCGTTTTCACTGCTTCGAGTATCAAAATCGTCGTTCGATTCGACAGATTCCAACAAATAAATTCAACGAATGTAATTTTTAACGCATCTGCAACAGGTACCACCAAAAATATATTTTAACAGGTTAATGGACCAGTGGATGATCCCAAACTTCATCGGTTATAAAGCGGTAAAAATGGCCCCTCCTCCGAGGGTTAATCGCCCCTATTCGCTCTTCGCACAATTTTCACTTTTCATTCAATGTTGCATAAAATGGCTAGAAAAAATCGCACGTCCATTTTTAAGACGCCGTTGCAAAGGGAAAACATTGCTCTTTAAATCCTTGGAAGAATCGTTTGCGAAAAAAATTTTTTAGCGTTTCTGCGGACGTTTGAGTAAACCACAGTTTGCTTCGATTACAGGGTATTTCCGGCCAGCAATTTGTTTATAATCCTGTTAACGAATATTTCTTTCGTCCATAATTCTTTGAGAGAGTTAATTAACAACGACTCCTCGAGCTAAAAAAGTCTTGGTTTTAGAACTAAAATCAATGGAACGTTGAACAGCGAACGCCGAAGCGCGAAGGAGAAGGATGCGCGGCAAAATGGCGGATCCCTGGCGCGGTAGCCTAATGCCCGCGAGATTTAATACAGTTTCCATTTCCTCAGGCTGAAACACTTTCTTGCTGTTACACGTTTCCGTAATGAACGTTTAGGGGCCATCGCGGTTGGACGTGCGGCGGCAGGAGTGTGATCGCAGGACACGGTGGAGAGGGTGGTGGATGTCTAGAGTGTTGTCACTCTATATATAACGGCGAGCAGCACCCCACGCGATGTTAAGAACGTTCACCGCATCCGCGGTAACATGGTTTCCAGTTACAAGGTACTTACTCTTTCTAGCTCCGACTCGACGAGTTCGACGCGCGTTCGCCGCGCGATACCGATCGTCTCGGCTCGAAATTCGGGGGCCTGGTCGTTCGACCATCGTTTCGAACCGTGCGGGGATTCGTAGGCAGTGCGTTCGCAGGAATTGTGATGATTACAGTGTAACGCTGGTTCGTGACAGTGCCGCTCGATCGATCGCTGGTGTGCAACAAAATCCTGTAAAACCTAGTGCAAAGTGGTTCCAAGTGTCCTCTTTACTTTGGTCTTCCTCGTCTTTGCGCGTCGCGGGCAAGATTGTTTTCTTCATTCCGCGATTTTAAAAATTGTACACGATCCTGGAACGTTTAATTTGAACCGTATCTTTTGATTCGACGTCTCCCATTTCTGCTTGGAAAACATTCTCATTCTTCGTTTCTCGATTTTGAAAATTGTACACCGTTTAATCGGGGGTATACTGTAACCGAGATCCTGGAACGTTTAAATTTTAACCGTGTCTTTCAGCGCCGAAAGATTCGCCCGATGTGTACTCAGATTTTGCGTAATTGTTCCGTAGATATTATCACCTCGGACTCCGAAGATGACGACATGGTTAATGGCGATCTTCTGTCTGGCGACCGCCGGTTGCTCTAACGTTACGGATCAGCAGACATCGGAGACGCATCACGATCAGCAGGTAGCGATCCTGAAGCAGATCAGAAAAGTGAACGAAGACGGCTCTTACACGTACGGCTACGAGGCTGGCGATGGATCGTTCAAGGTAAGGCTCCGCGGGTGCCGCACCGTTTCGCGCGAAACGCGTGAAACGGTCGTACGCCGCGCCACTTAATATTCCTACGAACGAGTCATAATCTGCGTAACCTGCTCTAAATATAGCTCGAGCACCTTGCGCGATCGGTGACGAACAAATCCATTGAGCTCACCGGTTCCCATCGTTGCTCGAACGACTGCTAATTCTTTTCGCGGAGCACAGCCTCCGCGTTCCTCGAGAACGCCTTTGCAAAATGCATGTTCGTAAACGTTGTTTTCTCCGCGAAGCCTACGTAGAATAGTCGGCGGTAGCGTGCGAACTAATTTCTGAACGTAAGGAATGCTTGTCAGGTCGAGAGTCGCGACGTTCTAGGCAACATCAAGGGTACGTTCGGTTTCGTCGACGCTGACGGCGAAATAAAAAGGGTGTCGTACTCTTCCTCTAACGGGACAGGGTTTAAAGCAACCACCGTGTCGCCATTGCAGGAACACGTGTCCGTCGTGCAGAGCATTCCGCGCGTAAATCGCACCACAACCACCAAGAAGCCGACCATCGTGTACTCGTCGTCCACCGAACCGACCACGAAATCGTCGGTGGTTCAGTCCATACCGCGAAACAGAAAGGCGACGACCACGTCGACCACGACGACCACCAGCACCACCACGACCACCGAGCCGCCGAAGTCGATCTTCGGTCATTACCTGAAAGGAACCGGCAAGAGCCGTCCGCGATTCGTGATCAACGGCCAGCAAAGACCGCTGGTGATCGAGGAGGAAGCGGCAGAGGACGAGGACTCGCAGATCAATCGGCCGAGCACCGAGGACAAGACCTCCACCTACCGCAGGATCATCTTCGCGAAACGACCGATCGAGCAGACGCTTCGACCGATCTCGGAGGACTTCGTGGAGAAGGAGGACGAGGCGAAGGTGACGAGCGGGAACAACTTGAGGAGACAGCTGCACGAAGACACCACCAAGACGAATCCCATCGTGGAGTCCAGCAGCGACGACCACTCCGACGTGTACGGCGGTTCTCTGTCAACAACGAGGCCGCTCTTCACCACGACCACGCCGCCCAGAGTCCTCCAACGCGTCTCGCCTAATCGCGTCGAGAGACCGACCAAGGTGTACGTGAACAGAGAGAACCTCGGCCCGGCGCGATTCGAGAACGTCAAGTACGAGAGTCCTCGAGCCTACGAGACGGAGGCGAAGGCGTCCCGAGACGAGCCTCGAGTGCCCCTGCGAGTTCCCGATGGCAGGGACTTTGTCCGCCAAAGCACGGAGCCGGTGTTCGCTAGACAGCAGCCCGAACAGTTCCTGCGGGAACTGCCCGGTGGACGGATCCTCCTGCCGACTCAGCCGAACATCGACGAAGATCCGGCGACCTACAGACAGATTCCGCTGAACAGAGTACTGCTGCGTCCTCTGCCGAATCAACAACCGCTCTACTCGACCACCACCACGGACGCGAACATCCATTACCTCACGGAGAATCCTCTGGCGGAGCAAGAGGAGGACCCGAGGGTGGCGGTGACGCCGGGTTACATTCGACCCAGACCGTTCCCCAGACCGATGATCTACCCGGAACCCGACCAGAGACCCAGGCCCGTCCTGAGACCGGTTCCCCAGCCGGTGACGCCGGCGATGGACGACAGAGACTACTCGTCTACCCCGGAATACCCTTACAGAGGCAGCACCATAGCTCTGCCACCAGAACCCCCTAATCCGATAGCGCCTCCGCTGAGTCGTCGCGACTTCCAGATGCTGCTGAGGAGGCTGCTCGTCAGCCAGTACGGCGTGCAAGCTCTGTCCTACCCGAAGACCTACCTGGAAGACGCTCTGTACGACCAGCAACCGTATCCTTCTTATCAGCCGGGTTATCAAGCGCCGCCTCCCAGACCGGAAATCGCCTACGACCAGCAGCTGGCAGTGCAATATGGCGACCGCGTACCCGTCAGACGACCCGTTTACGCCAGAGCATTGACTCCCGCGATCTATCAACCGCAGCAGTACGAAGAGTACAACGACGGCAGGTACGCGAAAAGAGTTTACAGGCAGAAGTTCTACGCGCAGGAGGTCGCCGACGACGGGGACGAGATCCTGCCGGCTCCCATCAGGGAGGCTCTGCTGCTGAGGATGCTGCAGCTGGCCATCAACGCGGAGCGCACCCCTGTCATGACCACCCCGATCGTCTCCTCCACCACCCCGGCTTCCAGATACAGGAAGACCGGTCCGGTCAGGAGCGTACAGATCATCACCGGAGACGAGGAGGACAAGGACGACGCGAAGAAGAAGATGTAATCGGTCGGAATAGCTTGCCGATCGCTCTCGAGCTTCTTTTTCCCGCGGGAACCTCGTCGAATCGACCGGGTTCGTTCGGTATTCGAACGAAGCTGCTGGAGACTATTACATTTATGCATCGGCTTCTTCTCTTTTTTCTTTTAGATAAGGCAGGCACAATAAAAGTATAGTACAAGACGGTCTAGTTATAAAATTACGATACTAATTACGCGACGTCTGGGGAGAGCAATTGTTCCGTAATGAGACGCCGTTAGATGAACCATTCCGTAGAGAAAGTAGGGACCACTTTAGAGCGTCGTTGCACGCGCGTCGACGCTGTTCCATGTTGAGAGAGAGGGAGAGGAGGTTTCATACGAATAATATCGAAGCATGTTATTTATTCTAGCTTATCTTGTTACGTACTTTTTACTACCCGTGACTTATTTATTTCCGCGTGTAATCGCCGAATGAATTTCACTCTGCACAATTTTCTCTGTTTTGGAAAGAAAGGAACGATCGGCGTGGAGAACTGTGACGTCGTCGAACAGCTGGCTCGAGCGACGACGGTACCGAACCGTCGGAGAGCGTCCGGTACGTTCAGTGGGAAATATCACACGGAATATCGTGGGAAGAGGGGAAATGTAAAGTTGATAGAGAATCGCAGCGACACAGTTTTCACAAAATCCGGCTGAGTCGTCGGCGAAACGAATCGCCTTCTCGGAAAGGGAAATGTCCCGTGTGTTCGTGCAGCGATTTTCCGCACGACAACTTTCAAGTATCTCGCAACGCTCGGTTTTTGCTTTCGAAGACAGATATCTTCGCTGCCTTCGAGTCGTTCCGACTCCGGGAGCAATTAAACCTAGAAACGTATGGTCGGGCAAGCGCACGCGACGCGCACGTCGTTCGTGCATACGCGTGCCTGCGTTCCGTTCTACCGTAGATTTTCCAAAGATGACCCGGGCACAGTTACCACTGGAGCACTGAACAAAAGTACTTTAGCCTAGCGTCGAACTGCGGCCTGCATTCGCCGCTATCGCCGACGATCTTTGAGCGTTACAAAAGGCTGTCGCAAAAATGTTCGAGTAACCCTCGCGAATGCGGAGATTGCTCCAAGAAGTTTGTTGGAATATCCCCACGAATCCTCCTTCCAACTCGAACAGTTTTGAGACACCTGCAATAAGCCGTAGCGAAACTGCTGCTAATCGAATCCTGGAAATTGCTGCGCTGTTGTTTCACAGAATATTCACATCTCCAAGAAATCGAGAAAAGAGAAATTAATCGAGAAATCGAGAATGAATCGAGAATGGAAATAATTCAGGTCAGGAGAAATCCTTGATTATTCATAAGACAGCTTCGGATGGGAAGGATTAACCCTCGGCTCTGAAGCTTCGCTAAAACTTGCCATAATATAATTTAAAAGCCAAGAGGTTGACTAAAAGAAAATTAAATCGTACGGAATGGAACTAATCTAGGGAAAAATAAATCTTTGGGTTTTCAGCTAAAACAGTTTCTAAAAAATTAGAAGGTTGCAATTAAAAGGCAGAATAAAAACCGAAGATTCGACGGTAGCGTCGAATGTGGCTGGCCGACAGCGGCGTGCTCTGGCCTTTGATTCATTGTAAATATAACTTCGTACGAACTAGTGTAACATATGTACCGAAATAAAACGAGACAGATGGTAGACAACGTGGTGTGAGAATTCATTTCGCAAGCCTCTGAGAGCCAGCACCGCCGGGAGAGAATAATAAGGTATCTGCCACGAGTAATTAGCATCGCGGATTGCGACACTTCGCAGTCGGATATTACGGACTCGTTAGGTGCCTCGCGTTTGTTAGGCCCCGCAGTTTAAAGACTGCAATGGCTTGGAGGGTGTAGAACGTGGATTATGGGATTCTCCGCGTGGTTTTACACGTATTAGGCATCCAAACCGCCTCTTGCCAAATCTTCGCCGAATGCTCGAGAAAGTTCTGCCGATTCCCGCGCGAGGAATCGTCGAAGGCTGCCAAACGTTCACGGTAAAATGGCGGTTCGTACAAAGAATCTTTGTGAAAGATAAAGAACGGTTTTCTCTGTTCGAAAGTAAAAGTCACGACGGACGAAAGGAAATTACCGCAGGCCGGGCGACCTTTCGATTTTTCGCGGCGAGCCGGATGCACGCGCGAACGGTTGTCGTTAACAGATTAGCGTATTTGCCAACTGGACGTTGCCCGCGTGTTTTGCAAGCCGCGGTTTCCGGCGAACCGCGAGCAAGCACCACTGGCGTGCATTTCGTCCGTACGCTATACGAATCGCTCGTCTAATTAGAACAGTCGTTATTATTGCCGGGTTTCCTCGTCGGCGAAGGAAAGTCCTCGGCAAAAGACAGCAGTTCATTGTCTGGCTGAATATACAAGTCGCACAGTTCTGTACGAAGGCGTACGAAACACGCCGGAAGAAAGCAGATTCACGATCCTGATAGCGCCGACGTTCAGGTAACGATCCTACTAATGCAGGAAAGAGTTACTCGCCTCGCACTTTGCGAATGATTCGCGTCTTCGTTTTCTCAAAAAGAAAAAGAAGAACGACTTATCGAGTTACCTTCGCGTTTATTCTTATTCCACTAGCGTTTACATATATTTATACTGTGTACCAAATATTTATAACCTATAGAAAGAAACCTGCCGATTAAATACTACGGGCGATCGTCGAGCTACCCTCTCAGCGATGCACCCTCGCGAACGAACGATCAATTCGACGTCAACGAGACTTTCGAGTGGACCGACGCGGAGCGAGGCACATTGTTCGCGCTCTCGACGTCGTCTTCCACCGGGTAAGGGCCGAAGGGCTCCGTTTGCACGCCCACGTCCTCGTAATCGAGTTCCGAAGACTCCTGCTCGTAAATCGCGTCGTGGCTGCGCGGTCGAGCGACCGAAGGGATCCATGGCTGCGGGGTGCCTTTGCCGAGGGCCAGAAACACTGCGGCGGTCGTCAGCAACACGACCGAAGCCACTCCGAAGACCAATCGCCACGAGCCTGCGATCTGCAATTGGAAAACGTTGCTATATATTTATTACAATATGGAGATCGGCCAAAGTCGTAGGGCCCCTGGAAATTGATCAGTTTCCAAGTTTGTCGAGTCGACAGAGGCAGAGAAGAAAGGGTTACTCACGGAGCCGTGAATCGCCTGAGTGACAAAGTAGTTGGCAGCCAGCAATCCGGCTGCCCCTAGAGTAGAGCACAAAGCGCACGCTGCAGCCGCGCAGGCCGGGGACTCCACAGGTGCCAGGTCGGCGATCGCAGCCAAGGCGCCTGCAGGTGCGGTACCGGAAACCAGGAGAGCGGCAATTCCCAGCCAAGCTGCACCCAACGCCTGGCAACCGGCGTAGCCAGCCACGAAGAGCAAAGCCGCCGGGATGAAGTGAGCTGGCGATCGATCGAAACACCTCAGCCAACGGTAACGATCAAGGTGAACGATCCGCCGTTCCGTTTCTCGAATACGCACCTGTGTAAACGACCAGCTTCCTCGCGGTGGTCGTGGACACGATCTTCGACTCGCGAACGTGGTCGACGAGCAGCCCGCAAGTCAGCGCAGCCATAAAGTGACCGATGTGGGGTAGAGTCGTCAGCACGGAGTCCTACAAACGCGAAGATTTCTGAAAACTCATCGAGATTGCAAGAAATTTATAAGCTCCGAGTCGCGACTCACGTTAGCCGTGGAGAAGCCGTAGATGAGCTTCAAGTACTTGGTCATGCCAAGAGCAAGGGTTGCATCGCCCCATTGGTTGCCCATCGTTGCCACCGCGGACGCCCAGACGGGTACCGAGCGCAGCAACTTTCCCCATGGAATAACGGCCGCCTGTCCCGTCATTAATGTTCAATAGAAATTCGATCTGTCGCACTTGCCGCGTGTGTCCGTGCACTTACGTTGGTGTCGTGCTGGTACGACTTCGGCGTGTCTTTCACGAACCGACCGAAAGCGAAGTACCAGCACAGCGCGATGATCACGAGGCCGTAGCAGAGGGAATCTCTGCCGAAGCTTCGAACCACGGCCGTTCCGAGCCAGCCGGTCAGGCAGTATCCGACGCTGACAGCTATCGAGACATAGAATCGTTCGTTTAGACCTCGTAGCTCGGAACACCTCGAGTCCGCGAGCTATTCTCAAAGCATACCAGCGTAGCAACTGAAGTACCAGCTCCTGTGGGTGCTCTTGAACCAAGTCATGGCGAGCATGTGAGCCGCGGGCATGGTCGCTCCCTGTCGAATCAAATTTCCGATCAAAATCCCGAAGCGACCGTTCCGAATCGAACTTACCGTGCACAATCCCTGAAACAATCGAAGCGCCACGTGGGATGGACCTCTCCACGCGGCTGGTACCAGCAGGGAGGCCAAGCAGGCGCTGAGAACAGCGCGGGAAAACACCATCGACGGCCCCGACCTTCCCCATACCAAGCATCCCCCTAAGATCGGCCCAGCGACTTGACCCCATAGAAACGCCTCCCTCATGATGGACTCCGTGCGCTCTTCCGGCGGAAGCTACGGACGCGTCGAGATTACGTCGATGTCCGAAGCGATCGAGACGCGATTACCTCCAAGAGTATCACTTCGAAGTCCTCCGTCCGGTTCCGGCTGCTGACATTGACCAGCATGTCGCAGTGCCACGACGTGTCGATGATCGCATGATTGTCCTTCTGGTTGGCCAGCAACGCGACCGACGAGCTGACCTCCACCGCGCCGCAGAGCGCGAATCCGACCGCAACCAGCGCAGCAACGACGTGTCGCGCTCGCACAGCGGCTGCGGGGCAAACAACGAGAATTCGTTAACTTTTCCACGGCGAATTTCGAGAGACTCCGTTGTTGTCGCGCGCGAACCGCCGCTTCGTCCCGATAAGAAGCTCAAACAATAGCGCAAGACGGTATATATAATTCGGAGCTTGCAATTCGGCGGTAACGATCGTAGATCAACAGATTTTCGCGATTCCGTTTGTGAATCGAGTCTCTCCGAGAACGGGACGAGACGATTTCCGTCGCGGATAGGTACGTCGACGGTGTACCTCGCGGAATATATCCCGCACACCCGCACACGCGTAATTCGTTTCGGAAAGAACGCGGCGAACGAAGAACGAACCTCGAACTTCTTTGGCAGCTTGCTTGATCTGTTCGCTTCTGTGTTTCACTATATGCACGCTGCCTCTCTTAACGAAGTCTGCCATTTCACGGAACGCGGGAGAAGCAGAACCGACGGATCTCTCTCTTATCAGTGTTCTCGCTCGATTCTACGCCTATTATCTCTTTCGTACCCCGTGCAACACGGGTGACCTCGACTTTGGTTTTCTCAGACGTTCTACAAACAGTGACGCTTAAAACAACGACTAGGCGATAAGAGTTTTTCATCCATTTTCACCGTGACGGAGCCTCGTCAAGCGGCGCCGAACGGTTTTAACCGTGTCCCGCTTCGAAATCGGAAAACGAACGACTGATAAACCGACCGGATAAGCGAGTACGCGATTTTCTTTCGTACGCGAGCGAATCCGCGGCTCCGAAGCTCGCTTCGGCGCGTGGAAAAATTGACACGGGCGTGTCGAAGCGGTGAGACACCTATCCGTTGTCGAATTCGCCCGGAGCATCGCTTCGAGAAGTATAAATCGTAAATTAAATTGATAAACGACTCACCTCTCATTTCGCGCGCCGCGTGCCGCAGCTGAACACTGCCACGTTTAAGACGAACGAGCGCTGCCATTGCGATCAAGCCTGGCCATACGCGAATCGCGGTTTCGCCGCATCGAACCGATAAATCGCGCACATTTCGCGGTGGGCTCTGCCAGTTGCTCGCATGGCACCTCTGCACGCCGATACGGGGCTAATCTGGCCGCCGTGAGTTACACGAACCATACTGGTCATCCGCCGCTACGAGCGAATGGGCATCTCTTAACGAGACTTGATACAATAAGTACCTATGCCGGGTCAGCCTTGAAGCACCGTTTCAGGTCTGCCCGCGATATTTTGTCGCTCGCCGCTCGTCGCCGCGAAACGATACCGTGGATTTCACGCGCGATAACAATCCCTGCCCGATTCCCGCGATAACCGGCTGCCGTTCTTGCCGTGCCGAAAAATCCGCTCCAAGATTCGATCGCGATTCGCTCTCCGCCGCATTCAATTTTCCATTGACGCTTCCTCAAAAATTGGTACCAACATCGGTGCGCCTTCACTTCCGGTTTCTACAAAATTAGATTCGTCAAAAATCGGTACACGCGTCTAGGCTTAATACAGAAATATTTTTCATTTACCATTATTAAAATTGCAGAGATGCGCCTACGAACCCCTGAAGCTTCAGAGGCTTCTAATTAGTTTGCATTTCCGGTTTAACTTAAAGCGGTTCGAAGCTGTTCGAGCACGGGTCACAACCGCGGCGAGCGAGAAGTAGAACCGAGAAAGGTATCGCAGGACGGTAAGCGCGCGTCTTTACCGATGGTGGAACAGTTCGCGTCGCGTCGGTAAACGACGACGAACGAACAAGGCCCCCTGCGGGCCCCGAGATGTTTTAGCGGACCCCAAAAGGTTGCGCGTCAGGTGGTTCCGTTCCTCCTGGTGTCCCCCACCCCCAGCGAGCAACGAGAAACATCGTAGCGTACCACCTGCAAGGCGATTGGTCAGTTCGGAGACAGGTCAAACGGCAACACATCGGTTAGCGTCTCTGTCACATTTATCTCGCGTTCGGTCGTCGGATGGAACAACTGGTCGTCGCTCGTGTTTTTCGGTGTATCTCGCAGTTTATTCGTAACCGTGCAAGGCGTGATCGCGGCTCGCGTTTCGCGAGCAAAAAGTTTCCCGTGGCTGTTCCGCCTTGTCCGAGGAACGCGAAATTCCATCCAGTTTCGAACCGCGAGCTTTTCAAACGGCGTACGAATTATGCGCCGTGGTGACGCGAGTGTAGCCGAGTGTCTTGACGTCAGAGTGGCGCGGTGATTTCTGTTAAACGTCCCGTTCGATGAATCAACGAAACACCGTGGCGCCCTGTAAACAACGCGGAAGGACCGATCGCCGAGGTAAGTGGCTTCGCTTTACGCCGACGGCACGCCAATTTTAGGTTAGGTATCGGTCGCCAACGTTTCCTCGCGGTCTTTTCGATCCTGAACCGAACCGAGACGCTACGAGGACCGCCGAGCGTCCGGCATCTCTTCGGTTCGGGCATAAAAGGGTCCTTTTTAGTTCTAGACGATTAATGCCGGCGCACGTCTTCTTCTCGCTCGCTAGCTTTCTCTCTTTCTCTTTCTCTCTTGTTCTCTTTCGCTGCCTCTCTTCCTCTCTCCAGAGTCTTGTCCCTTCTTTCAGGAATGCGAACCCGGGGGTCCTGCAGCATTTCCACCGTAAACCCCTCTGCAACAGGTAGCGACGGGCCACGGTTGCTGTACGCATTCTTACACCGTTGTTTCTTTCTGTTAACGCGTTTCCTTTTCTTTTTCATTCTCGTTTCCTCGAACCTAGGACAATCCGTTCCGTCCTGCCTAACCTTTTCGGTCATAATAATAACCGAGACACAACGCGCGATAACCTTTTGGCGCGATTCGGCTTTTTACCCGTTTGGAAGGTACGCGTGGAATTTAGTTGCGGGAAAACTGTCTCGAATTTTTCTATGTCGACATTTTTGATTTCGGGGCGCCGTGGGTAACCTCCGTAGACCGCGACACGCTTTTCAGACATTTATGCGATGCAGAATCCTCGCGAGTCCGAGTTGGCAAATGTTTAGACGGATACGAGCGGAACGTGCTCGGTAAATTTTACATGGTACCGTTGCACTCGATTTTCGATACGTAATTCGACCCGCATTGCACGTTCTGTGTTTTATGTAACGTGCACAGATTTTGTAATGGGATACCTAACGCGCGAAAAATGCTGCGTGCCTCGGGAATCCAGCTCGATACCACGCGAAAGAATTTGCAGTCGTCCTTCGCGGATTATCTAACAATTTCGCGTATGCATAAATCGTTTCGCCCGAACAATCGGTTCGTTGGCAATTATTTCTTGGACGCGATACGGTGAATAATTCTACCGTGCTCTAGAAACGAGTCCGATGGTTTTTCTCATAAAAATTTCAACAGTTTGTCAACCCCTTACCACGTATCGTAAGTCTTACAATTATAAAAATGTTAGGCCTTTGTTTTTAGACGAAATCAAATTTTATTCTTTGGTAATTAACACTTTACCGACGGGCAATTGTTTCAGAATATTTTTAAGGGCCACAGTTGATGATTGAAAAATTTTCAACGCTGACAGGAATTCTTATTGAAAATACTTGAGGCATCTTCGATAACGTTGTCTAATAATTTTGTCACAAACTACAATGTTACAGTAGTTCTTTGAGCTTAATTTTGTTAAATGCAATTATTGAAAGTCCTATTATTAGTCTTTTCTCTTCTGTACCATTTTTGGTGGTAAAGATGTTACATTTACTTTGTAACGAAAGTCACGAGTAATCCAAGTACATTAAATCTTGGCATTTTTTTATGTTAATGTACACCAGTCGATTTTAATGCTGGGTAGATTTAGCGTTAATGCAGATCGTGTGGAAGCTTATTTATACTTCTCCGGCATTTCGCGTGCAAACAGGGAAAGCATAATTTTATGTCTCTGGACGTGTTAATTTGCATTTCACGGGGTTGAGATTTCCCATGCGTTCGTGGATGTTGAGCAGACTTCGCGTGCCGAGGATTGGACGCGATGCATTGCAAAATCTGTGCAAGTATCGGTGCTAATTCGAACCGGGACAAGACCCAAATGTTTACGAAAGTGTGCAGCTGATTCGATTCAGTATGCACGGGAATCGTCAACGATCCTGTGCATACCGCGGGGTCGCCGCATGCAGCTCGCACGAATAATTTATCGGACAGTCTAAAAACGAAAAGGAAAATATTTCTGCTAGCCAGTGGTTCAAGGTTCGCGATGCGCCATCGTGTGAAAGCGATAGAAAGGTCGTGCTAGTCCTGTTTTCACTATGATTGCTCTCCGCGTTCGACTGGCCAGCTTGCTGCAACACGAAGTTGCCGCGTTTTTATTTCGTTTTCCCGTGCGCGGTATCGCGTTGCGGATGGAACAAGTTTATTCTTTATCGTTGATTTCCACTTCATTTTTTACTATCATTCGATCTAACTGTACAACGGCCGTGTACACCTGCGCGCTACGTAAACCTACTAAAAATGTCAACGCTGAATCTATCAAGCTCCAGGAGGAAATTGAAATCCTTCGAAACGCTTCGCTTACTTTTCATTCGGACTTGCTGCGAGCTCTTATCACCGTGGCTTCGTGAATAAACGAACTTGGTCTAGGCAACGTCTTGCGGGCAATAACTACAATTGCAAAAGAAAACATTCGAGGACGGTCGATGGTCTAGACTCTGCTAGAGTAGTGCCACACTGTACTAGAATGTACCAGGATGTACTAGAGTGTACCACAATGTACCAGGATGTACTAGACTGTATTATAATGTACTAGAATGTATTCTAAAATTTACTGGAATATACTAGTCCATTCTAAAGTGTACAAGGGTATACTAGAATGAACAATAACGCATTGGTATATACTAGAATATAGTGGAATATAGTAGAATGTAGTAGAGCCTGACCGGCTGGGCAAATTTGCGCGTAATGGTTTGCTGTTAGGCCTCTGAATGGTCCAGCGTGCAAGCGTGTATTTCGATGCGTTTTATTAGGGTGTGCCGGAAATTGGACCGGGCAATTATTGTTGTCGACCTCGTTGAAATCGAGATTACGTAAACGATTTCGCAACGCCGGGCGGTAATGCGGTTCGAAGTTCTCGCGAACGATTGCACGGTTCGAGGGGCCGTGTTCCTTAGACGATGCTACCGGTAATTCTGCTCCTAATGGTAACAAGATAAGACTCTTCCTCGCGTTTCTCATCGTTTAGACAATAAAACCACTCCATCGGGCGAACAAAGCTGCTCGGGGATCGCGGTACTCACGCTACCCGGCAAGAAAGTAAGAAAAACGCGGACGGGAAAGAATGACGGCAAGAAAGCGAGAACACATTTTCTCCAACGACAACTCGACTAATTACCTCGTTCCCCGTTTCATCGACCATTTGCATGTTTCCCATAATTATCGTAAACGCGGCGAATCGCTTTCCACGTGCCATCAACCTTGAGATAGACCGGCGGGGGGAACGACGACGAGGTATCGTAACTTTCTTCGTTTCGATTCCGAAACCGTCAAATCGAGAAAGTCGTTCCGAGAGGATGCGTGTTGTCTACGCGACGATCCGAGTCGCGTGCTTCGGTGCTTTCAATTAATTTAATAATTTCGAAACGACCGACGGGGAAAGAAAAAGAAAAGGTCGATCCGTGAATCGAGGCATGCAGGAAACGGTCGCGAGAAATCGCTGGCTATCGTAACGAGGCCATTGCCGGCGCATTTTCTCGGTTATCTAGGAAACGGTTTTGTCCGTTCGCGGCCAGTTTTTTCATCCTTCTTTTCCCGCATCGCGTGCGCTACATAACAAACCCGACGAGACAACCGACGTACCGCGCCATCCTCTTTCCATTCGGTGAAAACGGCCTCCGCGCCGTCGATGACTCGAAACATCTTGTAATTAGGCTACAGGATCTTGACCCGAACCATATTCGATTCCTAGACGCTACGCGGAACTCTGTCGCTTCTCTCCGTACACGCTCCAGCTACTTTCTTTCCGTTTATGCGATAAACTCGCATTAACCCGAGCCTCATTTCTATTTCTAATCTGCGATCGTTGGCACAAACGCGTCCACAAGAATTTATCGAATTGATTTCTACGCTCGTCGACAAATGGAAAACTCGACGACTTTTCTCACAGCTACCCCTAGCTCCTAGACATTGCACTCTGTTTCTCCTCGTCGATAAACTCGCATAGATGCACCGTCGAGAAATCGGTCAACAAGTTAACTTGTTTGGTTGCATACTGTTTCCTACGCTCGTCGACAATTGGAAGACTTTTCCAACAAGTTTTAGTTATTTTTATAAAGCGACTGGAAATTCTTCTAGAGATTTCAAGTCGTTTTGCGACACCGGTCGACGGATCAACGGGTTGATCGACCGCGCGAAGAATCGAGGAAAAATAGGATTAAAGCCGATGCTGCGGCGAGGTTGCTCGGCCGAGTCATTTGCGAAGCATCGCGCGTGTTCGTATTTCACGTACGGAGTATAATGAATTTATTATTTATACTCTGACGGGGACATATTTCTCGGTTCTCGTCGCGCATTCCGGCGACACACGGTATCAGGCAGCAGGCATGCGTTTCCTGCACCTGTCGTATATGTAACGCGTTGACCATGGACATGGACGCGCAAAACGATGCACACACGGGCGCGCATCGGCTGTCGTCTTGCATAATTGACGAACGAGACGGTGCGATTTTTCGCGCGCAGTTATGCTACTTCGCACTCGGCCATCGCCAGAAGGTGTTTATTTGCTCCGTCTTCGTTTCATCCGAGCTCCTCGAAACGTTTAATCCTCGGCGAGCTCGAACGTTGGTAGAACACGAACGTTTCCAAAAAGTTTGCGTTCCGATGTAATACAGCGTTCTCGCGAGCGATATTTCTCGCATTATCGACCATCCTTGAACAGCCGCGACGCATGGAAACGAAGAATTTGCCGACGCGACTTGCAAATTCGTCTTATTTATGCCATTATGCGAATCGTCCGAGCGACGCGCATAATTTTACGCCGCCGCGAATTCGGACATGCAGTTTACAAAAGCGTGGAACGTTTAACGCTAAGCTTACGGGTGAGAGAACTGCGACTATCGCGTTTTCCCAAATTTCTAGCCGTGTTTTCTGGATTTCAGTTTCTTCAAGATGCGCGTAAAGCGACCTTCTTAAATTTCTGGTCCTTCCGTTTAAAGAACGCACCCTTGAAGAGATAAATTTGAATAAAAGTTTTTAAACGAAAGAGATCAGAGCCCGCCATTTTGACGCGTTGTTGGTGTAGAAATGAAAACTTTGCGCAGACTGAAAGCGAGCCCGAGCCTCGAGCCTAAACAATGGCGAATTCTTTATAGCGCGAAAACACGAGATCCGCGAGGCGGCTCCGGTTTCCAATTAAAACGCGCGCGGGCTGTTGCAGGATCGTGCAATTATGTTCGCGATTCCGTTTAATCGATGCCCAAGCATGTCCCGTAGGCGTGAAAAGCCGTGTGCCGACCTTCTCGCGACGAGCGTTTTCCAGCGTTGACCAATAACAAGCGGATTTTCTCGTTGCGCGTCTGCGTCCTCGTCTAGCTTCGCCTTCCGCGCTCTAATTTGCATGAACCGGTGCGTCGTGATCGCCGGTTAGTAAATCATCGGTTGCCTCGTCCACTAGGAAAACGGTTTTGCTCGAAAAAGGAAAAAGAAAAATTAGTGGATCGCCTTCGTAAATTCTACGGTGTCCCGCCGGTTTGAGGGAAACCGGGATGAAACGGGAAGAGGCTGTGCGCTCCGGCAAACAAAATCGAGCATTCGTTTTTCCGTAGCCACCCAGGATGTTTGTCGTGGAAATTTATGCGAGCTTAGGTTATATGCGCGCAGGTTATATTTATTTCAAGTACACGTACAACATTGATGCGCGATGGCCTTACGTAAATCCAATATCTCTATAATTCGAGCGAGCGAGCACGCGCGATGCCACCGCGTTAATCTCTTTCGGGATTTTACCTATTTAACGCTGAAATTAAGATAAGATATCGATTGCTACCATTGTCAAGCTTTGGCAGCGCTCGAGTGAAAAATTGCCACGCTATTGTTTAAAACAATTTTCGCAACGCCACGCTTGCGTCTAAGAAACTGATAAAAATTTAACGCTGAAACGCTCGCGTAAAACGAAGATATCCTAGGTTGGAAATGTCTCGGTTTTCGAGCGCAACGGGTTAAAAATGTGTACATCGAAACGGTAGGCTCGTCGCGCGACGTCGTCTGTCGCCGAAAGGGTTAACAACGGGTCGCAATCATTTATTTAAGGCTTGAAAATAGTTTATTCATTAAGCAAAGATGAACGCGACGCGCTTGCGGTACGTTACGGCGCGAGCGAAACATTGACAGAATTCAGGGCAACGGTAACCGACCGACAATATCTTAGCGTACGGAAGCGCGATAACGTATCAGCCGAAAGAACTGCAGCGGGCCTAACCGGCAAGATTAGGCGCGCAAAAGTATCACGGGCTGCGCGTCTTCTCTCCGGCTCGGCAATTCAATTTCCCTGGCGATCGTAAACACGCGTAGAAATCATAGATCGCAATTTCTCTGTACTTTCACGGGAGCGTCGCGGTTCCCCGGCATGGGAGACCTCGTTTTCAAGGCCAAAGGGCAGCGCTGCAAACCGCGGCCTTATTTCTGCAATATCATCGTTAAACCGAAATTGCCGAGCAAGAAGGAACGAAGACGCGAACGAGGTACTTTGATCGCCAGTCGAGGAAGGTTTCGGATGTCCTGCGCGATCGGAACCGAGTAGCGATTGTCTAGAACACAACGGCGGATATCGTCGCAAACCTCGTCGACCATGCGGGCGCATCTTCTCGGAATTCGCCACCTACAATTTCTCGGGCTACGGGCGAAGATACTCTTACAGCCCGGGGAAGCATCATCCGATATTCTACGGAACCCAGCATATCGAGCGAAAAATTGCGATTTATTCGACGCAGAAGATCTCAGAGTACATGTCCCCCGAATTTCCCTGCCGCGTTTCGCCGTCCGCTCGATCCAATTCGCGTTATCAAGGCCATTTAACCGTTTCGCCGCAAGACGCCTCGTCTTCCAAGGTCAACGGACAGTACTCGTCCGCGGTGACTCTCTCCAAATCCCCTATGCCGTCTATCGTCGGCTTGAACGGTAGCTGGGAAACTAAAATGCCTTCCAACGGCTCTCTCTCGTCGGCGTCTTCCTCGAACTCCCAGAAGTCGTCGTACGAGGCGTCCTGCACCGAGACGAAGTCCTTCTTCGTCAAGGTGATCGTTTTCACGGTTCTCTTCCTCGGCGCCTCGGCTTCCCTGGGGAGAACGTCGTCTTTGGAGGGCACGTTCCCAGGGGATGCCAGCCTAGATCTACCCTTCGTCCTTTTGACCGACGATCGTCGATGCTCGCTCCTCTTCTTCCGCCGCGGATCGTGCTCCTCGCCTCGACGTATCGCGTTCGATCGGACGGCCGGAGATTCTCGATCGCGATCGGACGACTTCCCGGTTTCCAGCTTCGATTCCGCGGTTGTTCCCAGGAATGCATTTTTATCGATGGAATCGCTCGCGGCCCCGTTTTCACTGGTGCCACCACCTGTCACCTCCTCCGGGACCAGCTTTCGTTCCTCTCGCCGGCTCGGCGCTGAATCGTTCGCTGCCGTTTCGACGGGACAGCCGCTTCGCTCGCAGGTTTCGAGGATCTCCCGCGACAGTGCCACCGTCGATTCCGCTTCTGCTTCGGCTTCCAACACGGCGGCGATGGGATCAGCTTTACCGGCCGTAGCTGCCGCCTGCAGGTCGGCCTTCATACGCGGATTCTTGCGATACTCCTCCTCCAAGTAGTTGCGAAATTGATCCCTGAAGTAGCCGTCGATCAGTTTCCACACGTTGGTGCTGTACCAACCGAGAACCCCGATCAGGAACACCCCTCGGAAGAGCATCCCCAACATGATCGCGACTTCTCGGAAAACTTCACCAAAGAGTATCTGTTTCTACGATCGAACGTTCTACCGCGAGTTTCACTCGGAGAAGTATTCGCCGAGCGCGGCGACGATCTCCTGGATCTTCGGCCAGCCCATCGTGACGAACACCAACACCGAATTCGCGATCACGAAGAGTCGCATCATTTCGATGCCATCGCTGGACCGCAGCCAGTCGCTGAACCCCTGATTCTCTATCTCCTCGTTCAATTTCGTCTCTGTCTTGCCGTCCTTTTTGTCGGCCTTCTTGTCGGTTGCGGCGGAGGCGGCGGAGGAGGCGGAGGAGGCGGCGTTCTCGTTTTGTCGCCCTTTCGCAGTCTTGCTCTCATTGTGCCGCTTCTTCATCGCTCCTAGGCAGACCTCATCTGAAAATTGCACGCGCGACGGTTAGCGATCGGGATCGAAAAGCCGCGGGGGTGTCGCGTGGGACGAGGGAAATTTCGAAATGGAAAGTAAGCCGCGAGAAACCGAGGCGAAGCCAGTTCTTTTTCTCTTTGAGATTTCGATTTACGAACTTTTCTATCGGAAACCGTTCTACGGTCCCCTCGAATGATCTTTCAACCCTTCCGGTACCGAACAACGACTTCCAACGATTTCCAATCATTTTAGAATCTTACTCCAGCGTCGATATCGATACCTCGCTCTCGCTTGCGAATTTCCCCTCGGTATATTTCATTCGATCCACTACTTTCCGAGGAATTTTCATTGTTCGACCGGCACTGAAAGGGTTAACGCCGCACAAATGGCTCGGCTCGAGCAGGAGCCCAAGATTCGCTCCCGACGAATCGATGGAAACGATTGCCTCGGTGATTCGACCCAGCACTTTTCGTTCGGTTTTAATTGTTTGGTCAACAACGAAAGGGTTAACGGCACGGCTCGAGCAGGAGCCTAAGATTCGCCCTCGGCGATTTCGCTCGTTGTTCGTCGGCGAATTCGAATTGTTCCGTCGGGTGTGGACGGGTTAGGAGAATCAGCTGTAGGAGGACACATTAACTCTATTCGAAGCTGGTATCGCAGAAAATGCGGCGCGAGGCGACGGTAAACCATTGATTAGACCGGAATAGAATGAACCCTTTGTCTCGAGCCTGTTCCCGTCCCAAAACTTAGACGGTCCTATCGAACTCCTAATTACCGAAGTTTCCACTTCCATTATTTCTGTTGAAACTCGCATAATGTATGGCAAAACTTGAATCGCCGCTGGCAAAAATAGTTGCCGCCTGTTAACCGGGTGAGACAATTAGGACGATCTCTCTGTCCGCGTCCTATCGGGAACCCAAAATCAACCGTGATGCTTCGACAACTTCGAACTCGCGCGTTTCCGAACAATTTCCACACATCCGCCAGGGCACGAGGAAACCGTTCGACGCGTGTCGCGGACTTTGATCGCTGAATCGAGTTTGATCGCGTGTTTCGATATTTACCGTGTTTCGCGAGTACCACCGGGGAAAGTTGGCGAAGTTACTGGAAAACGGAGTTTCCGGTCGCGGGCCCAGATTTCCCAAAATCGCGACTCGCAGTGGACTTTCGTAGCTCGCGGAGCTTCCGGAGCGGGTTCCCGCGCGAAACGATCGTCTTCGACTGTTCGCCAGGTTTTCCTCCTGCGTTTCGCCGCGCGTCCCGTCGATGGGGCTTCTGGAATCGCTAAGCCGATTACAAGATTCTCTCGGTTACGTCGAAGGCTGTTCGAAGTCCGCGCGAAACGGTGCACGATTTTCGCGAAACGCCGTTGCACCGACGATTACGCCCAGCGACGTATTCGCGGAGGGTCAATTTCGCGCGCGGATATGTTTGTTTTCGAAGGATGCTTTCGCAGCCGGAGTGGCCGAGCCGGTACGAATCAAAGAGTGGCTCATCGATCATTCGCCGCGCGTTGCACGATATCGTCGACGCCGAAGAGGGCGAAAGAGTGCCTCTGCCCTACTTATTCGCGGCGCGAGCGTTATCGCGCGGAGACACCTTCGTTTGCGTTCGATGCGCCAGCGGAGAGTATCGTTTTGATCGATTCGCGCGTGTCCAGCCATCGAAACCCTATCGTGGCCGGTTCTCGCGTTCGTCGCTGACCGATTCATCGAAGCAACCGTGTCGAATCGTCGCGAGAAGCCTAACGAGAGAGAGAAAACCGTCGGTAGCCTCGGTTCGTCGACCGGCGCGATCGTTGGCGACATTGTTTCTCCGCGATCTCTCCGCGGATAGAAAACAAGAAAACCGGGGTTCTTGGTCGACGGTTGAAAAGGCCGCTTTACGGTCAAGGCACACATTTTATTGGCCGTTCTGTGGAGAAATTTCTGGGTCGCTTGTAACCAACGTGCCGCCGCCGTCCGTGTATGTACGAGCGGTCAAGGGTCTCTTTGGAGCTCGTGCACCGTGCCCGGGTCTTTCGTTCCATTTGTCCTGCATTTCGCGAGGATCGCGATAACGGCAGCGTTTCAGTAACGAGAAACGATTACGCGACTCTGCCGGACACTGTCCGATTTCGTCGAACATCCCTGGAACAACAACCAGCTTCGAGTTTCAAAGATCCACTCATTTTCATCGCTGCTTCGATCTTTCATCCGCGTCCAATTATTAGTCCTTTCCCGAACATTATCGCACGCTCGCGCGTTAAACGAGCGTACACGAAATATCGCATATAAAAGCATATCATTTCCTCGGTCAATTTAATTCCTTAATAACGCTCCAGAGCATGTACTTTGCTGTACCGTTTGCAGTCGTTGCTTTTCAACGTGGCGTTCCTCTATTGAAAGAGTCTGCTCTATACTTTATTTCCCTACGGTGCTCTAATCAGCAAATGGCGGACCGAATTTAAGGTATGCAGGGGAGCTAAGATCGCCAATCGATTAGGCGTTCATTGGCACACTGGAAATCGATGAACAGTCCAGCTCGAGAACTTAATTTTATTTTATCATTGTTCGTTGACATTTGGAAGATTAACTATACGGTTTCGTGTAGCCTTCCTTTCGAGGACTCGACCGGCGTGGAAGTTAGCACGCTCCGATGGTGGCCAAGAGCTTAGACTTCGTGTTTGGTGGCATTCGTAGTTTCACGACTGCGTCGGTGGACCCCGGCGTCGTCGAGGTGTCGCAAATCACGACTGTTCTGTTCTGTTTATTCGCCACATTCGGATAATGGATGCTTCCTGCGAGATACGACACACGGTGTGCTTCGAACGTGACCGAATACCACGCAACGGGATAGAAATGTTTGTAAAACGAAAAGATACTGTGTCGTCAGGAATGACGAGAGCCAATTCGAGAGCGGAAGACGGCCTCGTTTTTCCGACGTAGGCCGATCGTCGGATCTCCGATGAACTCGGGAGTAATGTAACTTGGATGTAACTCGACGATCGTTGGAATCGGTTGATCGCGAATCAAATTCGCTGCAAACATTCGGCAGTACGATCGACATTCGTATCTCGTGCGATCGATCCTCGATTCCTGGTCGATCGGACACGCTTTCTATTCGAGTTTCGTATTTATGAATCAGCCGTGTTTAAGGGAACAAAAAACATTCCGCTGACACGGCAGGACGCGACAAAAATATGTAGCCTCTGTGAAATGTTCGTTTGTCCGGTGCTCACCTGTTACGCATACAATCGCCTCCATGCGGGCACGGGCGTTCGCAAACGTGATTTGTTTGCCTGATCGCTCGGCTGCTTATTACGCATCGTTAATTACGTATCGCGGGTTTATCGCATCCCATCGGCGCTTCGTCGCGCGATCGTAGACCCACGCGATCGTAGGAGGAACATGGAAAATCGTCCTTGTCTAGGAGAACGCAATCTTTTATTTTTCTATCGCTTCGCGAGCTCTCACCGTGTTCCTCGCTCTACATTTTGGTCGGTTTAAATAATCCCGGGGCTTCGAAAGCTCGATTCGCGATGCGAATGAAAGGCCGCTAAGCTAGGCATGCGACGCGATGGTCAAACTCAGGACAGACGTCGAAGTGGGCGGCACTCGCAGGTTTATGCTGCCCGTGGATGTTCCCAGACTGGTCGGGTTGTCGCAGACCACGGCGAAACTTCCTTGATTGTTTCGCGCGCTCACGTAATGGATGGCCCCTGCGAAAACGCGCGTTCGTCAGTGCTCGAATGCTTGCACTAAAATTCCTAAAAACCCGTATGTAATAACGAAGAAGAAGCATACCGTTCGAGACCGACAGGTTCAGCGTGGTGGTTTGAATCACGTTCGTTGGGTTCTCGAATTCGATCACTCGCCGGAAAACCGACTCGTCCGCGTAGCGTCGGCCGACCGTCAAATCTCCGATGAATCCTGCTCCACGATCGTCGCCAGCCTGTTGCGAAAATATGCGCGTTTACAAGCCACGGAAATCGAAAATCTCTCAAGAAAACAGCATTCGGAAGCGCTGCCCGTTTCGCGCAATTTTAAAAATCATCGGAAACATTTTTAACATTGCAAAATGAAATATCACGATCCGAATCTCAGAATATCGAAGAGGCAATGCGACCAGGACTGCCTCCTGGTTATTCGTGCAAAGTAGCGACGAGATTCGCGATTCGCCAGCGTTGGAACGATTTCGCGCGGAGGACGCGGATCCGGAAGGGTTGCTCACCAGTTTCGCTTGCGGGATGCCGTCGTTGTCGCCGAATTCGAGGCGTATGCTCTTGTGCTTGGAAACGTCGAGGGCAGAGGCGGCCCGGAGCAGTGCCAGGGCCGCGAGCAGAGTGAAAATCGAACGAGACATTTTGTAGGAATCGCGACCGTGACTGTGCGACGGACAAGGTGTGCGCGTGTCTTTTATAGACCGGGCCGAAAGTCCGTCAAGGTGAACGCGACTTATCTGCACAGTCCTTTTGTGATTTCTCCATTGGCTCCTATCATGCTCATCCTCCGAGCATACAAATAAGGGAAATGCTGTCCGGGTACAATGGCACGTACCCGCGTTATTCCTCTCACGAACGAATCGACCTTGGCCGACGAGCTTCTCCCCTTTTATCGACCACGCGAAAGCGTCGATCGTCCTCGACTCGTCGGAACTCGGAAACAAGCGCGAACGGACGGAGAGAGCCTTTGGAAAACGACGAACGTCGGCCGTCGACGTTGTCGTCGTCGGTCAACTTCCTCGTCCGCTCGAGCTGCCAGGCCGTCGCGTAAGAGACTTAACCTATATTCGAACCCCTTTTCCAAAGGCGGCCGCTTCGTTTCGCGGAGAACTTCTTAATAATGCGTTTACCGCACCCTGTCGATGGCAAGCACTCGAACATCGCAACGTCTTCGGCTAATTTCATTGTCGAGCCCTTCCTTCCTGTCCGGCTTCGTCACCGTCCCCGGAAATCCCTTCGTAATTTCTTCGAGCAGTTTGAAAAACTCGTCGAACTCTGCCGCGTTCGCGACGGGTTCAGAGATGAGACAAGAAAAAAATAGCGCTCGCCGCAGACACGTTTTCAATATCGATGCCCGCGCAACGTTTTCGCTGGTCAGCCGCGCCTGCTAGATATTGCGTTTAGCAACTATTTTCGTAGCACGGGAAATTCAATCAATTTCGAGTAGCGACCGGTTCGCTGCCTCGGCCAGCGAAAATTGCACGTTCATTGGAATTGTGTTTTCATGCCGGTGGCCCCTGCGATCGAAAACGAGTCGCGGACACGCGTTCGCGTTAATCGCGACGCGGCTAGGCGCGGATCGATCGAGTCCCGGAGACGACGGCCGCGAGAGAAACGACCAGGGAACGACGAGAATTCGTTTTGCCGCGCGATGAAAAATGTCCGCGAGACCCGGCTTCGTTATCGCGGAAGAAAGAACGCGGACGGAGACGCTGCGAGCGATGCTGTTTAGAATAACACCAATTAAGGCCGCGAAATGAACGGCAGACAAATCGTTCTCGTTTCGCACCGAGACAACCGGCCGCGGTTCTATTTCCAAAGGCTGCTCGCATTTGCATTTTCAACGATCTCCGTCACGGCGCGACGAGAGGTCGATCCTTCTCCTCTCCGAGACTGGATTATTGCTTCGAACTTTCAATTTTTCTTCCTCAACGCGCGAACAACGTTCCCGCAATTTTAAAGATTCGAGCCGATTCCAAAGCCAGTCGCGCCGGCCGGATGATTTCGCGTCGGTCTCGACAGCGACGCGAACTCCTCGCGGCTCTTCTCTAGGCGCGTTCATACATTATGCGATTCCACGCATATAATGGCACGGACTCCTAGCCGGCGCTTTCCGCCTCTGCAATTAACCCAGATTTAACGAGGAAGCAAAGCGAAGTCCGGTCGCGACGAATTTCACGGACGACATCCGAGCGGCGGGGCTGCTGCCGAAGGAAATAATATCTCCGCTTTCCGGAGCGTGAGGTGGAAACTAATTAGCCGTATTAGCGAGCCGGGTCGCGCCGGCTTTTTACCCCGATCACCGATACGCCGACGACATCCTGTACGCGCTCGAACGGAAGAGAATCGTTTCGCGGCCTTTCTTCAGGATCGTTGAAAACGTTGGGAATGTCGAAGGTGATCGAGAAAAATCGAAATTTGCGGTCGACGGACGTGTATGAACGCTCGGGTGGCGAAAGGGGCGATGGTTAATTTTCTGGCAGGCTGCGCGGCGCGGTTGGAAGCGTTTCACGGAGCCGGCTGTGCTCTTAGAATCTCGATCGATCGATCCCACGTGACTGGATCGCGAACACGCGTTGGAAACGCGGCGAGAGCACGCGGGGGAGGAAGCGAGCGGTTAAGGAGTCGCAAAATGCTAAGGGACGATCGCTAATGGGCGGGGGCGCAACAGTTGCGTGGGTGGATGCGCGTTTGATGAGAGAGTGGAGCGGAGAGGTGGAAGCGGAGGTGGAAGCAGGGCCGAAAGAGGGATGAGAGGCACACGTAGGTAGGGGGTTAAAATCCCGGTACCCGTTGACGTGCCTCAGTATTCATCTGGTATCCACGCGATGAGCAACCCTAGCCGCGGGATCTCCTAAGGGTGGAAGCTCAGTCGTCTCGCGATCGTCTGCCGGTCGGCCTCAACTTTGCAATTCCGTTTCCTCGGACGAGCGTTCCTCTTCCGACCAAGTGCCGCGCGCGTCCACTTCTCGAACGTTGTTCTCGAACATCGACTGTGCCGGTAATGCGAGAACTAGCTCGATCGACGTCGCGAAACGCCACGTGGAGCGGTTCGCGGCGATCTCTGTCGAGCCCGGTCGCACGATTCGCGAAACGAAAGCGCGGGCATTTCGCACGCACGTTCGAACCTACCCTCTCCGATGCTACCGCGACACGCGCGTCCGGAAGAATCGACGATCGATCCGCTGAAAAATCAAAGCGCAGCTCGAATCAGCTCCGACGAACGATTCGACGCGTTTCCGGTGGCGCGATCGAACCACGTACCGTCTGTGCGCGGTTTATTTGTAACGAGAGCGTAAATACGAGCGTGCAAATAATTTCGCTGATCGCCCGTTCTACGTCCATTCCACCAGCGTTCTTCGGAATCGCCGGTCCGAGAGTTTTATCTCTTAATTTTCAAAATCGCAAGGCTGCGTCCGCTTGAAATTATTGGTCGCGACTTCCGGTTGGATCGGTCGAAGCGAGTCGCGCGCGGAATCTCCCTCGACGCGTTCTCGCTTCGAACATTATTCCCTTTAATGGTTCATCGGTTTCAATAGTTCCTATCGATCTACCCGTTATGAAATACCGCCTAATTTATAAGCACGCGTTTCTGTCGCACAGGCACACGCCACGGGTTCTCGTCTTTTGCATTCGGCGCCCACCGCGAAGACCTTTGCGGGTGGATGGGTGTCATCTGTCGAAAGGTTTCTTTCGCGCGTGCCGTTCTTGCGAATTCCGCCGTCCCGCGGAAAGTTCAAAGTTCACGGCGGCGTCGACGATTCGCGGGACGCGTTCTGATATTTTTCACACGCACATGGCAAAATCGGGAACGCGTGGGGAACGGGGCGACGGATTTCTTTAGTTCTTTTCTCTTTATTTGTTTACTCGTACGAATGCCTAACGGGGAATTAGTTTAGAAGGGTAGAAGCGTTGATTCGTCCGTGCTCGAGCGGAGAACCCTTTCCGGACATTCGGACGACCGAATAATTTCAATGTACGGGTAAAGATTATGCATCTCCGGTAACGGAGGTACAAAATATTCCACGCGCGGCTGTTCAAAGGTAGGATAAACGCCGTAAGCGGATCGGGTGTACGCAGATTATTCGGTGGCGAATGAAAAGCCGTAACGAGACTGCCATTTTACGATCATTGGCTAAAATTTCAATTCACCGCGGCAAACGAGCCGCTTCGATAACGCGTCCGTCGTTTTTTATCTCTTTCGAGCAAAACGAGACCGAAGAGATAAGGAAGCGACGCGATAGTTTTGACCAGGCCGACGCGTAGTTTTTCGTGGGGTACGGTTGCGTCGGCTGTCCGTCGCGCGAATCGATCGCTGCTCGGTAATCCGCGGATTAATCGTTTAAATTAGTTAAACGTCGCGTTAACACGGCCAGGGAGATTAATTTGACAATTTCATTGGAGGAACTACCCGCTCGCTGGAAATGCAAAGCTCCTTTCAATTTCACGGCAGACTTCTTCGGAAAAATGTTTGCCCTCCGTCCGCCGCGTCGGGGTCTGGTTTCCTTGCAACGAATTCGGACCTTGCTAATTAACGCGGGAGCAAATTGTTCGGTCGAACGCCGGCTGTTTTTATCGCGCGGCCGAGCTGAAAAATCGGGCCGGCGTGTTTATCGCTTAAAGGTCGCCGATAGATAACGCCGGCAGAGTTCGCTTTTCGGCTGCGCGCCGACGAATCCCTGGAAACCCGTTCGCGGTGAATCTGTTCGCCGGATAAGCGAATCAATTTCTCATTTTTATAGGAGAACAGCTACGCGTCGCGGCTTTCGACGCTTGCCGGAGTAATCCTTTCGGCGCCGAAAGACGTTGCACCCTCTCCTATCCTTCCATTCTGATCTGCGGAATTCTAACGATATTAGAATCCCATCCTAATCCAATAAACGCATTGTCGGAATCGATAGTTTGCCCTCGTTCATGAATTCCTCCTCCTCGCAAGTTTCACCCGTGGTACTTCGAACGTTGATTCTTCGGTCTGGCATGGAAGGGTTAACGCCGCGCGAACGAGCAGCGGAGTATAATTCGATCAAAATTATCGCTTCAGTCGAATCGTCGTCGCGAAAGGGAAATTTGAAGATCGTCGAACGGGCTACGTCGGAGAAAGTCGTTCGCAATGGGGTTTTCCGCGAGGTCGATCGTTCCGCGGTCCCTGTAGACGATGCAAATGTTTCTTCTCTCCCGATCGGCCGATTATTCCCGCGGAACGACGCCTCGGGGCTCGTCTAAATTCTTTCCCCTGAAATATGCGAATAACAACCGGCGCATAATAGAATCGCGAATGCTACACCGTCCCGTCGACATTCGACGCGCGTCGGTCTATCGTTTCTTCGATTCCGATTCGCGAATTTTTCCGTAACATCAGAACGTTTCCCAGCGTTCGATACCACCTTAGCCTCGTTCACGAATTCCTCTTCGGTATCGCGAATTCCGGTCCGTGTTTCGCCTCGAATTTATATTTTTCGGTGGCTCGTCGTTTTTAAACTTGCAACATCTATTTCGCGATATCTCGCTCCAGCTCCTTGGCAATTTACGGTTCGTTTAGCCCGTAGATTTTCTCTGAAATTGTTCCGAAGACGGATCGATGCTCCGGAAAGGGGAAGACGAAACGCGACTGCCTAGGCGGATTCGATCCCGGAGTACCCTTCTCGTGCTCTTTGCAGCCCTCTACACGGTGTGCAAAAATGTTTAGCGTTTCGTCTTCGTCGCGCCGAAAACGGAAAAGTTTCTTGGGACGGTCTCAACGCGCGGTGGATCCGCGAGAAAACTATTAACTGGCCGCGGAAATTGGCGACGCTCGACAACGGTTCGACGCGAGCGTTACACTCGGAGCGATTTCGAAGTTATCGAAAAGTAAATTAAACGGAAACGCGCGAGCGCTGGAAAGTTTTCTTGTTCGAGGAGCGTGCGGGCGGCTCGCGAGTCGTGTCTCGCAGTTTGAAAAATTCTCTGCTCGTTCCGGAAAGTTGGCTCGCTCGAAGATCTCTGTCCGACGGTGTAATTTGATCGAGTTTCGCGTCCGCTCTCCTCCCTTTTCTTTCCACGACGCCGGTGGTCAACGTACTCCCCCCGGGGCCCGGAGAAAGGGTCGCGTTCCGGGGAATAATCGCGTGCTCGCGTTTCCGGCCCTTTTCCATTTTTCCTTTCTACTCTTTTTCGACGTCGACTTTTCCGCGCTTCCGTTCCGCCCCGACCTCTCCGCGCTCTGTAAGAAGAGGCGCGCCGCCGCTTTAGCGTTCCGCTAACGAGCAACGACCGCGGAAGTGCTGAAACGACGCTTGGCAATTTCAGCATGCACCGGCTCGAGTTAAACGGCCGCCAAACGCCGCGTTTCCCTTTTGTTTCGCGATTCGTTTCCACAATTAAACGAACTACAAATCGCGCGAACCATTATCGCCCCGCTCGCGCGACCCGCTGCAAGATTAATCGATACGCGCGGTTTTATCGCCGCGCCGACGACCGGTTCCAGTCGAACGTCCTTCTCGAGATCGGCAATTGTTTTAGAATTTTTAAAAGTCGGATCCGTGACCGAAGTCTAATGGATTCTTCCATTATCGCTGCGCCGTTGATTGTAAAGATTGTGCCGCGACTATTATTGCTCGGACACGGAGAGGAAAATGGCGGACCGGTTGGAGAAAGTATAAACCGAAGAAGGGGAAGTGGAATTAACAATGGACGGGGCTGGAAATAAGTGTAGAAAATCAGGGGCGAGAGAGAGGGATCCGTTTAAAAAAATTCGACGTCCTTAATTCTATCCGGATAGACGATCTCGGCCACTTGAGTCGTAACGAAATAATCTTCCGCGAGTTCAATTCGCCGAGGATTTCCGCAAGGAGAAGTTCTTTGTCGCCGTATTATCCGCCTTTCTTAAAATTGAATTACTTCGTCTATCCTCCATCACGGAAGTTATTATTTGCACTTGACTCGGCGGCAGCGGCGAGTTTCGATTAAGGACGATAACCGGCCCGGCCGAGTCTGTTTTACTTCCGAATAGGTTTCTTCCACCTTACCCCGGTTCGTTATCCGGTTTGTAGCCGAGGAAAACGGTCGGCTGATTCTTAAATCGGCTCCGTGCGCTACATTCGTCAAAAATTTCGGTCGCCCTCGAAAGTAACTCGCTGTTATCTTTTCATTAGAATTCTCTTACCCTTCCCTCGGTCCTCGCCTTTCTCGTTTCAAATTCGCACACACGGCTCGAAACAAATTCCAACTTCAACCTTCCCCGTCTTCCGACCTTTGCACCCCCAGCTATTTTAATTCCGACGCCTGATTCCTCTAACTGCCTAAATTATTTCCAGTCGACGCGATTCTTCTATTTTCATTCTGGAAGCCGATTCACGCGGGCGGTGCGAACTCAAATTTATCAAGTACTTTATCAAATACTTTGCAGAAAAGTGTAGACACTTTCTGTCATAGCTGCATTGCGCTTGTTGTTCGTTTCGCCCACGTCGAGATTATTAATTTTACTCGTTCGACAAACGGCTTCAGTTTTGACCAATTTCAAGCAAACACAGGAGTGTAAAAGTTTGTTGAGTAGTAGCATGGCAATTTCCAGCGTCGCCTCCGAGGCGCC
Source organism: Agapostemon virescens (assembly GCA_028453745.1). Classification (NCBI taxonomy): domain Eukaryota; kingdom Metazoa; phylum Arthropoda; class Insecta; order Hymenoptera; family Halictidae; genus Agapostemon; species Agapostemon virescens. The sequence continues at coordinate 12,604,762 of CM052095.1, read as the reverse complement.
ATTGCAGCGCGAAGTGTTAAATCCGAACTGCAAATTTTCCTGCGAAATAAAAATTGTCGCTTTGATCTTTCCTCTCTGCGCGACTATAGCGATTCTCAATATTTGTCTATTCGTTCAAACACCGACGCAATAATTATTGCATTACCAGTTTAAAATTGCACACCAATTAAAATTGCTTCGAGTGCAGAACGGCTGTCGTTTCGAGGCCTAAAGAAATTCGCAAACCGCGTTGCAGCGAATAATTGACGGATCCCCGACGATGCAGGCTGCTATAATCGAGTTTCCGGTGACCGCGAAAAGTATAATCGATATCGGGAGTAGGACTGGAACTTTTTCCAGGAGCTCGCGAGAGGCGGCCGCGTTTCTTTTCCCGTGCGTGGCTGCACCGATGCGAGTACGGTGCAACACGAAGCTGTTCTCTCGATTGAATAGGATCGAGGGAAGAGGATGCGGGAAGAGATACGAGCGCCGTTGGAGAACGACTCGTGTTGACAGAAACGGGCATCGACGTACGGCGGGGATGTTGCTTTATACCAGTAATACGTCGTTTATCTTGCGGTCTATATCCGTCTCGCCTCTTACGGTTGTTCGGAGTCTATATCCTGGCCGCGTCTTTCCTTTCTCCTCTCCTCGACATCGAACGCCGCTCGCGTTCCGCGCGAGCATCGGACGCGCTTCGATTTTCCACTCTCGAGCCGCGACAATGGAAAACGAAATCGCGAGTCGTTCGGAATATTCGCAGGCCTCGCTGCGATCGTCGCTGCTTCGAGATCGCGCGAAACGAGCGAGCAGGTCCTGCGAGTAAAAACGCGCGCGAAAGGCGCGCAACAGCTGGCGGACGAGTGTGACGTTTGCTTTATGCAGTTCTTGCGGTTGCACGCAAGGCGACTCGTTCCCCGTTCGGTTTTCTCACCGCGCGGGATTCTTCGGCAAAACTTCCGTCGATCGTTCGATCGTTAACCGAGCTCGTTGCTGGAAATTAATTTACAAAGACCGATATCGGCGTTGAATTTTTCATAGCCGCGATTCTCCTCGCTTTCTTCGGCTCGTGAAATATTTATCGAACGATCTCGACGGTCCACGGACTCTGCCGGTTCGTCGGAAACAACAGAGCTCGTCCAGAGCGGAGTTTATCTTCCGAAAGCGGATTTCCGGACGGAGATTGTCGCGCGATTCGTTAAATATCCGGCGGCGTTCGCGGTGCGCGAACCATGGAAAATCGGTTCCCGTTCGGCGCGGCCGTCGAATCGACGTTGGGTCGGATTTAGGGGAAAATCGCGAGCGGCCATCGTCGAGCGCGTTGCGCGTTGCGCGTTAATCGCATCGACGGAACGCTTCTGGCCGAACGCTCGCGAATTGCGATCTTCCGCCGAGCCGATTGAATATTTCGAATAAATTCCCGAAAGGAAAGGGAAAGACGGGGAATCGATTTTATACGGTTTCAGCCCCGATATCGATGCCTAAGCGAATCAGAAATACGGGATCGTTGAACGTCGCTGAAATAATGTCAAGTGGCTTAACAAGATGTCGATCGAAGTCGCACATTTTCCTTGGCGCTGCACCGAGCGAACCGCGTTCTCCGACGGGCATTAACAAATCCGCCGGGATTTCTCTTCCATCTAGAATTATTTCAAGCTCCTACCCTTTCCGCGCATTACGCGACAAGTATGCATGGTGCACCGGTGACCGTTCTCCCATGCGAAGAGTTCTCCGCTATTTCCAGCTCGGAGACGGAATAAAGAATTCGCGAAACTCGATATCAGTCCGCGAGATTCGTTGATTTTCGCGCAGCAACAATTTCCTTTCGCATTCGTTCGGTGATTGAAAAATAGCCCGTGCAGCGTTCGTATCAGGCCGGTGCCACTCGTGATATCGAGTGGGTCGCATCCACGATACGTTCGCGGACTTTCCTCGAAGCCGACTGCTCCTAATCGCTGATCGATGCGGATGCTGTCTTCTGCACTTAAACGTCTCTCTTTCCGCTACACGGCTGCCTTTGCAACTAATGGCTCGGATCCATTCTGTTTCGAGGGACTGGAATCCCTGACCTTTGGGGTCCATTGTGTCTGCAAAATCAATCCAAGCATCCCCGATTCGCCGTTTTCCTTTCCCCTTTCCACGGCTCGAGGAAACCTCGGTCCTGAAAGCGCGACCCTTTCGGAAGTACAGCGGAGAGGATAGGCGTGCGAGATACCCGCTTTCTTTTCCGGAAGAATCGCGCGCGTAAAGTCGACCGATCGTCGATCGCGTTCGTTCGAGCCGTTTAACGTTTCAGCAGAAGCTCGCGAGCACGCCTCGTCTCGACGAGGAATCCGCTCGAACGATCGCGGCTTGGAGTTTCGATCCGCGCCGCGCGTGAGATGCAATCGCGGCGAGGGGACAGCGTGCCGAGTGTTTGAAGGATCCTGCCGAGCTCTGTGGGAGCTGCGAAAGTTGTCCGCGCGCGTACGCGCGTGTCATGGTCGAGGCAGTCGCACGCGCACGATGCAGCTAATGACCTTTAACTCCCTGCTGATGTTCGACCTCGTGTTCCTGTTCTTCTTGTTCCTCGTCGGGGTCTCCTGCCTCGTGTACTACCTGCCCGGCACCCGCGCGAATGATTTCCCTCCGCACGAAATCATCACGTCGAAACCGCCGCCGCGTTTCGACGCGCCTATCGACAATGTTTAAGGTAAGATCGAAAGATTACTCGGCGGAGCTTCCTCGACGTTTGCCATAATATTGGGCCGGGAGACTTATTTGCTCTGCCGGTTCGCTCGGAGGGGTAATCGACGTTTTCCTTTGAAGCTCGCGGACAGAAGCGGCGTTACGCGTCGTCGAAGTTTCCCCGGAGGTATCGGAGTCGAAAACCCAAATGGAAATGAATTTTTCCAGTGTCTTTGACGCGCAACCGGTCGATCTCGTGCCATCGCGAACGGCCTCGAACGAGGCTTCGATCGACGCCGCTTTTTCCATTGTTTCCCATTTTTCTTTTTATTTTTCCTTCTTTTTTTTTTTCATTCGACCGATGGGCTCGTCGAACGAAACACCGAGCAGGTCGGTGACAACTTGGCGTACGCGTGGATCGTCCTGTAATTTTTCATATTGAATCGAACGGGCGAGCGCGAGCGAGCGAGCGAGCGAACGAACCCGCGTCACTGCACACCCAAGCTGAAATTTAAATTCCTGCTGACTGACGCAGACGGACGCGAACCCGTCCGATTTAATGTGCGAGCGGATTTCCAGAATGCCGAGCTTCCGACGATACTAATATCGTTGCTTTTGCTCGGTCGCCGAGCAGGGCTAGTTTCCAAAAACGAATAATGCGACGTCGCTGGCTCCTGCAACACCGAAACTCTGAAAATCCTCGCACCGCCGACGTTTCGATGCTTCCGACCCTTAATTCGACGATCGAGACATTCTTCTGCCCGGAATAATCGCGGGAAATTCGCGTACTTCTGCGACTGTAACTTTTACTGTGGAATATGTCGCAGAATGCGTCGGATGCGCGTCAATTCGTTTCCATGAATGTCGAGAGGGCTGATTCGCTCGGCGACGACAAGATTTCATCCGTTCGACCAGTTTATCGGCTCTGTGCAAGTTAACGAGCAATCAAGGAAATCGTTCGTTAATTCAACATACCATAAAGCGCGATCGGCTGTTGGTGTAAATTATTACGGGCTTCAACCCCCGATGCAATTATTATCAGCGATCTCTGCTTATAATATTTCGTTCGTTTAATATTGATATTCGATAATAGAGGCTAGATTAAATGCATTTTTATGTCCGACAGAATAGACGCGATTTTTCTCGACCGCCCACAATTCCAAACGACGATTCGCGAACGCTGACTTCGAGGCGCCAGCAAAAATTGCCATAACCGCAATTTACAAGCGGTTGTTCAGAACCGAAATGGTCGTCGAGGATATTTTAATTTTTAAAAAGTCACAATCTTGTTGTCTTAATTTAACAATTGAACTTCGACCCCAGAGGGTTAAAGATTACGACCTCCGAACGAACCTGTGCGAAGATCATAGTTCATAGAAGAATAAGAATACCCCAGGTTGTGGAAGGTGTCTTAATTTAACAATTAAAATTGCTTCGACCGCAGAAGGTTAAGGATCGCGAGCTTCGGTTGACCCAGTGCGAAAATCGCAACCCCTGATAGAATAAAAATGTTATAGTTTGGAAAAGGCGTGTTAATTTCGGAATAAGAGCAGCGTCGAACTCAAGGGCTAAAATATCGCTTCTTAAACTGGCAGTTAATTTCCGAGGGTCGGCGACAATGTTTTGCAATTAGTTCTCGCGGAATTGGAATTTAGCCTGCTCGCGCGGCGCGACACTTAAACTTGGATAGAAAGTTTTACGAATCGAGCTACAGCTTCGGGACGTTAAAAACCGTTTCTCCTCGGGCAAGTTCCTCGAACATTTAATCCTAACGTCTCGATCTAATTTCGAACTGTCTTGTTGGTTGCGCCGCCTTGTTCGCCTAGAGGAACGCGCTCTCGATTCGATCGCCGAGACCGAATCTCTCGAAGACGGAAATATTCGAAATCGACGAAGGACGCCGTCGCGAATTCCGACGCGTTCCTCGTCGTGTCCAGAATATAGGGCGAGGACGACCCGTTGGTCCCTTCAGGAACACAGAGGGTCGAAACTCGATGCGAAACGGCGCGTTTAACCCGTTAAACGTGGTCGGGTCGCGGCTCCCATTTGCTTCGGGGTCTCGCGTCCGTCACGCGAATCTGCTCTTCGGTTAATTTAATATTTTACTGGGGATAGCAGCTCTCGGCCGCGGGCTGAAACACGCGATTCCAACGCGGAGCACTCTATTAACTTGTCGCAGCGTGTTAGCCTGTCGTTCGCCGCGTAATCGCGGGGCCGAGAAGTTTCCTTCGCGCGCGCCTTTCAGAGCGCACGGCCGACGAGAAATCGATTTTTTCCAGATACGTTTACGGGGCAGCGTCGCGCAAATGGATTTCACCGTTCATTATACCGTGCCTTCCAGCCTATCATTTTTTATTAACCATCAGCGACGCAATATCGGATGCGTATTGGAAAAATTACAGCGCCGGAACCCGTCCCGATCATTCGATTACGATCGTTCCCAGGAATTCGATGGAAAGTCGCGCGGCGCCGTTTGATTCTCTCCCCGATGAAATTTCGCGGAATTAGGCGAGCCACTCCGGCGTCGCCATTAACGGATTGTCCTCTAATTAAACGGTCTTCCTTCTCTGATCGCTGCCGACAACCGTGCAGCCTGCTCTTCACCTCCGAGCCGTCCCCACGAAATCTTCGACGAAATTCGAGCAGAGGGATTCGTTCGAATAAAATTGCCTTCGATGGCGAAACCCTGCGACACCGCGCGGCGCCGCGATTTATTCGGGACGGGAATACTAATTACAAATAACCAATGCTTTTGACTCGGAAAAAATTGAGAAGGTGCAATAAATATTTAATATTTCTTTCTCTGATGAAATCGATCGGTTCTCCAAGATTCTACCTTGTCGCTGAGAGAGACTGCGTTCGAACGGCGAATTTGCTTCAACAAATTGCCGATCGCTGCCCCGAATAAGTTGTCCTGCCTTCGATAGCGAACCCCGGCGATTTCGCGCATCGCAGCCACGGCGATTTTGTAAAATTTGATTCGATTCAGTTCGTCGAAGCAAATTCGCCGGATTCCCTCGTCAAGGTCCGCGCGACCAAGGTGGATTCTACGAGAACCGAACAGTTTTACCGGAGTAAAAAATATTAGTTTCGTCGACGCTGCATATTTGTCGCGAGGAGAGCCAATACTTTGCGGAAAGTTCGTTCGACCCTTCGTTCGGGGGAAATTACTTCGGATCTAAGCGCTTTGAGGAGCGCTCCGCAAATAGTGGGACCCGAACTTTCACAGACCCGGCTCGAGACCGAGCTAACCGATAACTTTCTGGCGTTTGCATTTAAAACGTACACATAAAGAATGATCGGTATCGGTGGAAAAGTTCCGGATTAAAGTTGCTCGGAATTGCGGAATTTTCTGGCGGACGCTCCGCTCGGTTCGCGGCCGGCCGCATTATCATCTTCTCTGTCGAGAACCGAACACAATAATAAAAATAGTAAAGAGCTCGGATGAAATGAAATATTCCTTGTCAGGAATCTCGGAGGTTTTCTAATCTCTGCCGAAACTTCGCTAAATCTTTAAGGGAAAATTTCTACTTCTCCAAGTAAAAGAGAAAGTTCTCTCTCGGAAAAACATCTGGAAAAGTCCTGCTCGGAGGACAACGGAACGACCGGGCCTCGAGGGTCTGGACAACGTCAATGGCCAACCCTCGAGACCCGACCACCCTTGGCAGGTACTTAGAAAGGGCATAGTTTTTGCATCCGAGAACTCTGTTCCTTCGAAGCCGCTTGATTTAAATTTTAATGGGTCAAGGAACAGATGACGCTCAAGGATTCCGCGTCGCCCGAAAGACAGCAATGGCCGGCGCAGATTCGGCGTGCCATCGGGAGGATCGGTAATGGTTCCTGGGATTCCGGTTAGAAATTCGATTGGACAGCCGCGATCGAATTAATTAAGAAGCCGTGTTTAACGGCTGCACGCTTCCGAGGACGAAGTGGAGCGGAAGCGACGCGTCGAACAAAAGAGATCGAAATAATCGAAGCCGTGTGCCCAACAAGCCCGATACATCCAATATGCACGCCCCGGCCTGTTTACATTTGCTTGTTCTCGACTGGCTGGGCGACGCGTTGCCTCGATCTTGTTTCACCGGAGCCAGCTCTGTTCGCAGCTTGTTCCGAGGCAGACTCTCGCTGCGACGTATTGTCCGCAGCGGAAAAATCGATAACAAACGTAAATGCCTAAACGAGATTCGCCCGCGGAACCGGTCTCGTCGCGCGCACATAATTTCTCCGTTTGAAAGAAAATCTGCGGAGACGCGACGAGCCGACAAATCCGCGATCTTTCGGCGTCGACGCCTGCCGTCTAGAAATATATGAATTATAAAAGATCTCGCTCGAGTACCGCGAGAAAGAGACGCGGTCAAAGTAAATGGCGTGGAGCGCTCCCCGATCGGATAATCGATAGCCATGAAAATGCCATCGGTATTTTTTAAACGACTCTGCAAGATTTATGGGAACTCGGAGCGGTTGCGAAACATTTAGTTAAGGCCGAGCGGTAGCGGAGTAATTAGCGAGACTTTCGCGGGAAGGACAGAGCGTTAATTAATGCGGCGTCGTCGTAAACGAGCCGGGAAAAACGAGGCTGAAATAAAGAGATCGATCGTAAACTTCTTGAAACGGTATCGGGCTCCTCTCCGTCTTCGTTTTTAGCGACTCTGGAAATCGCGCGGGACTCCGGGCATAATCAAAACTCATTCCGTGATCGCTAATGAACGCGCGACAGCCTGCGCATAAAACGGATCCGTTCTAACCGTCCCACGGGATTTCTTTTGCAGGATGCAAACCGACCTAAGCGCAGGATCTGGTCTTGCTGTCGTGGCAGGGGATGTCCTTGCTCTTCGTGGAACGGGTCTAGCCGCTGCCGAAACATGGGCTCTCCTGTGCCAGGCTGCCCAGGCTCTCCAGGACCTCTTTCTCTCAAGTGAGTACCATTCCTCGTCCAAAAATATTCGCTTCGCCTTGTTTTCTCTTCGAAGACCGCCTGCGTTTCAAACGCAGAGTCTCCGTGCTCGGATATATCACGTTCGCGCATCGATTAATAATTGTACTCGTTGTTTTTCGCATTGCAAAATGTTACGATATGATTCTTTGATGGTGGGGGATTATTTAAATACCGGTAATCACCGAAAAAAAGAATAAAAAGATAATTTCCGGTACCGGGAATCGAACCCGAGCCTCCTGGGTGAAAGCCAGGTATCCTAGCCACTAGACCATACCGGATTGTGGAAGACGTTCTTCGCGTACGCCATTCGAAGCTTCTATCGACGTTAAGTATACCGTACTTAACTTTTACTTTGAACTTTTTACGTGAATTTTGTTCACATTTTGTTCGCTTGGCCATCTTTCTGACTAGGAGAAGTAGTCGACCGTGTAAGGAGATGAGAATGGCACCTTTCAGAAGCGTGTTACAAGCGTGAATCGGTATTTAGTACCTCCGTCGACGAGCAGCCATTCCGTCGACAGTCCCAAGTCAGCGGTCGTACGAAATCATGGATTTTGTTCATCCGGCATTCCTTCTGACTCGGTAGACCAGCGAATCGCATCGGGGGACGGGGATGGCAGCCCGTAGCACCTTTCGGAAGCGCGTTGCAAGCGTGAATCGGTATTTAGCATGCATCTCCGTCGACGAGCAGCTATTTCCGGCGTTCCGCGCGTGCCGTATTTAAACCGGGCCGCTGCGATTAGAATAGATAAATATCTGTTACGCGCGAGATGATGGCTCGCCGAGTTGGAACAGCGGTGGAGAGAAGGGGTCCCCCGAGCGACACTAAACGGTGCGAAATGGGATCGAGATTGGTGTATCATAAAGACTGCGAGCCGGGCCGAATCGATAACACTAAATCTCAGGACAAAGGCTATTCAAAGCGGTGTTAAATCGCACGATCACAGCCGATTACGGTTCGCGCTGCCGAATCCGGAAGTTAAGCGCTGACTGGTCGCCGTTAAATATTCAATAATCACAGGGCGTGGAGAAACGTGACCGTCGGGGTACCGTTGAATCCAACCTCGTCGCCTCCCGATCCGTTCGGCCGCGGCTCTGTCTACTTTCTAATACTCTCTTTCCTCGGCTTAGGGTCAAAGTTTGCATCGCGCGAATTCTCCGACTAATTCGTTCGCAACGAGCTCTTGCAAAATCGGCCAGTCGGGACCATTGTACTTTTGAGAAACTCTCCCGTTTTCAACCGCTTGTCTCGTAGTTCGTAATTTGCTAAAAGAACTATCACGGTTCTATGCATTCTCGAGTGGATGTACTTTAATAACAACTAAAAATACATCTCGATTAAATTTCATATAGAATCTGCATCGCGTCAACTGCGAAGCCAAGACATAAAGAGTTTGCAATTAAAAGTTTCGCTGTCATCTCGGACCGCGTTAAACGATAACGTGGAAATATTGTTAAGGGGGTGTTGAGCGAATAAACGAAGGGATGGCAAAGGAAAAAAAATAACTTCCGGTACCGGGAATCGAACCCGAGCCTCCTGGGTGAGAGCCAGGTATCCTAGCCACTAGACCATACCAGATATATTCTGCGACTCCAACGATTCCGAAGAAACCAAAGGGTTGCTTTACAACAAACGATTGCTAAGGGTTAACCTTTGCCTCCGGCGACTCTGAGGCGCCAGTAAAAATTGCAGTGCCATTTTCCATTTCATTGATATTCCTGCATATTTTACAAACTGCCCTCGCGAAAAGGGTAAGCGTGGGAACGTTGAAATTTCAATCGGCTAAATTAAATTATGTTCAGAATCTTTCACCGCGAGTCTGACTGGCACCTTGTCGAAGGGTTAATTTGCATTTGGCGCGAGGTCTGTGGCAACGATCGCGCGAGGCGCGTCGAATTGCGATTCGAATGCGAAATAAAGAACCGGGAAGCGGCGGGGTCTCGGATTTCTGTAGCCGAGTAGAAAAGTGGGCGACGAAAGGTGGCCGTTACACGGGTTTTCCATGGCGGGAGCAGCGGCGCGAGGAGATTACGCGCGTTACTCGCATACGTTTCGACTTTCGGCTCTCGGCCGCATGGTTCTCGACTGGCGCGCGCGCGGGTTAATAGGCGTGTTTACAATGTCGGCAATTCAGCCCTCCCACTCCCGGGGCCCCTTGAAATTGCGAGGAGGCATCCTGCATGCGAATGCGATGCCACCGTTCGCATAGCATGACTCACGGCCGAGTATAACGAGAACTACCTGCTGCATACAGAACCCTCGAGCACGAGAGCCTGCAACCGAGAGCCGGGGATGCCAAAGATTTGTCCTTGCATCCGACCGCGAGGTACCATCGCGAAAATCATCCGGCATCGAACCAGTTTCGGGAACGTCTTCGCGTGTTTACCTCGGATTCCGGTCGGATATCTTCCCAGACATTGCTATGCCAATTCTTGGCCGGTTATCGACCGCATCAACCCCTTCCCGTACCGTTTCCCTTCCAGCTAAACTTACTCTATAACATCTTCGTTGTCGGAGAAATGCAACGAGAATCTCCGCGTTCGTACAAATCTCCAGAAACTCTAGAAAACTCTAGCAATTCTAGAAAACTGCGAACAACCCTTAAACCTTTCCTCCTCCGCTTTTCTTCTCCATTCTGTTCCACATTTTCCTGCCGGAAACTGGATGTAGGATTCTTGGAGAAAAGGGAAGCTAATTAACACCTTTGTTAATTAAAATACCATAAAATACTATAAAACACCCCCTGAAGGGTTGCACGCCAAACATACGCTCTAAACGATCGTCCAAACTGAAGATCCACGCTTTTATATCTTTCATTCTTCGCATCCCATTCTTTCGGGGACGTTTTCAAGGAAACAGCCATCTTGCGTTAAAGATTTCTCGCGGAAAGTATGAACCTAGCACCGTTTTCAGTCCATCCGAATTATCTTGTCCCGAGGCGGATCAACGAGCGTCCCTCTGAAAGGAGAGGATAACGTTCGCCGCATCGCGACAGAGAGATAATAAATGCCGGAAGGGCGAGCAGGAGGTTGCTGCGGTGGCGTGCGTTTTCGAAAGCGGGAAACGCCGACGCGCGGGCAACTACGGAAGCGCCTCATATGTTGGGATTACGAGTTGCTCCCTTTTCATAGCCATCGAGCAGCTTGATCTCGCAGCTTCGCGACCCTCGTCGCTGTTTACAAAGTCTGCAACGAGCGTCGGGCGAGAGGAAAATTACGGCACAAGAGAAACTACGCCATTCTTGAAATTACAACGACGTTTCGGCGATCCGGTGTCTCGGTAGCTTAACATTCGACCGGATCCATTTGCATACGCGTAAAATCTGCAGTTTCTTGTCAGGTGCATAGCAGTGTTCCTCGTGCGGCTATTTTGTAAATAAATAACGGTGCCGGAGGTGCATCTGCAGCGCGATGTTCGACCGATTCGTTTGCGCGCGCGTAAAATCTGCAGTTTCGCTGTCGAGAGTATCGCGATGGTTCTCGCGCGGTTTTCTTTGTAAATAAACGTCGGCGTTGGATAATAGGGACGCGGGACGTGTGAAAAATCAGCGATGCGCGATGCGACATTGCACTTTGTTCATTATTTAGTCGCGGCAAGCTGGCCGTCTATTCTCTCGGGGAAGAATGGCGTCGCCGAAGAAAGACGTTTCTAGAAAAACGTGTCGGTGCGTGGTTTTCATAAGGGACCGTATTTATGGTGCGTCAAATGGTAACGCCTCGTCGACCGTATTGCGAGAGGGACTTTATTAAAGTCGCGCGTGCATATCACTCTCGGTTACGTTCATGCCGGCTGGAACTTCGCGCGGAATTCCTGAACTCGTTTAATTCAAGGAGTGCTCCCGTAGGACGACCGAACGGACTTTTATTTGACGGAGCGTCCCGTTTGCGAGCCGTGGCGAACAGTTGCCGAGCTCGTCGTCGAAAAAGAAAACTGCACCTTTAACCCTTTGGACACGAACCGCGAAAAACGTCGCGCGCGAACCTTCGAATCGCTCGCGGTACGTTGTTAATTCTTAAATTCTTATTTGACAATTATTCAAACTTTTTACCCAAACTTTGAATAATTGCAACCTCGACGTTATTACGTAGCAGTGCATATTAGTAAAATTTAGCGTTCCGTCGTTCCCGAGTCGAGGCTATTCTATTCGAGCGAACGAATCGGGTACCTAAAATTCGGGCTATGAAATTTTCGAGAGAGAGAGCGCATTTCCTAGGAAAATGGACGCCGAAGCAGCTGCATATTTTGTATAATTGAAACGCATGCACGCGACGTCCGAGCGTGGACGAAGAACAATTTCGACAGGATAATTCCGACGAACGAGGTTGACTCTGCGCTTGCAATTATCTCCCTTTGCGTCTTCCGAGGGATGTTCTTTCAGTCCCGTTGGCCCCGAGTTACAGCTACGGCACGGTTCGCTTCGCGTACTGCGTGAACGAGCGATCGAGGATGGGTCGCGAAAAATAGGGCGCGGGGTCGTCGAGAGCTGCGCGATAATTGCGCCTAAGAGATACATTAATTATAGCCGCGACGATTGCCTCGCGCTCGATAAGCTCGCGTCGGTTTGGCAACGAGCAACGGCGATACGTGACCGGCAATTCGATGCGAGGAGAAACCAGCTTTGAAAAGTGGCGCGTGCCACGGCCGATCTTCCGCGCCCTTCGATTTCTATTTCCGTTTTGATTCGTTCGTCGAGACACGTCGATCGGCAGAAAGGCGTGGTGTGTCTGTCCAATCGCTGCCGGGTAAGCCCGTCGTACCCGAAGCGCTTTAGAATTTTTACCCGGTTTAACCGGCAAGACTTTGCTGTTCGCTGCTCGCAGACTCGATGACCGACGCGAATAACGGATGCTCGGATTTGGAACAGTACTCGTCGGTTCGCCGATGCGAGAGACTTTGCTTTACCCGTTCGAGCCACGCTCTTGATCTATCCTCGCCCGTCGGGGCCATAGAAGTTCCGACGAATCTCTACGCGTCCGCCGGTGTTCCATCCCGGCCATTAATTACCTCGAGATACCGCTCGTGCCTTGCGCCCTCGACCGAAGTAGACCTCTCAAAATCGTATCCCGCATTAACGATCCCGCAGACTCTTTGCTGTCACTCGTGACAGCTGTAGCGCGACGCCGCACTCCAGAAGCTTCGCGATACCCACCCTGAAAATTGTTTTCCAACATCGATCTCTCCGGCCTCTCTCCGCGCCCTCGAAAAACAAATTCTTCGCGGGGATTCTCCGCGAAACTCGCTCCTCGAAATTCATCCCGAACACGAGCAGCGGCTCGAATCTGCCGAGCGCACCGTTCGCGTTTTCCTATCAGAATTCTCAAGGTAAAATAATCCCAGGGCGAAAAATGATCCCATAAGATCTCTCGACACTGCGAAAGATTCGCCAGTTTTATTAACGTACATTCTCGCAGCATCCACTTCGAGGGCCTTACAATCTAAACGTCGATAAGAGTCCCTGGACGGATAATTCACTAAATTCATTCACGTGGGCACGCACTCATCGACTCTCTGTGGTCTTACAATACGGAAACCTCGAGAGATTATCTGCGCTTATGTTGCGCAACAGAATATCGAACGAAAGAGAATGGGATTGGACGTCTTTCCGCTGTTATCCGATCCGTCGTAGAACATTTTGCGGTTGGTTCGCGAAGTGGGGAGGATCGCGTTGTGCGAAATCGTTTTCGTGGACAGCGGCGAGAGTGTTCCACCTTTGGCGTGCTTTCGAGTCGCGGTAACCTTATTTGCGAACCCGTATTTTGCCGCGAGAAGTTCACAATCACGGGTTTCGCCATTCAATCCGCCTCGGCTCGACGAAAAAAGAAAGAGAAGTTGCGCGGCAGTCGGGAAGTGCCATCCAAGCCGGGGCAGAATCCTCGCGCGTTTCATACGGGATTTTAATCGTCACGTTTCACCGAACAGTCGGGCGCGCGTTCCGCCAAAGCTTTTTCTGTCGCCGGGGGTTGCCTGCGGAGAATACGCGCGCCACCCTTTCGCGCGATGGGCGACGCGAGGGGATGAAGAACGCGGGAGAGACGAGAAAGAGAGAAAGAGAGAGGTCGCGAGACGCGTGCAAAACGGAGCATATTTTACAGCGGTGCGCCGCGAGCCAGGCGCCCTCATCTCGTTCAGCTCTTTGGGTTTTCGAAGCTGCGGGGGTTGCTCTGTGCCGAGAGGCCGAGGGGTGAGTGACCTATTCGCTCTTCAGCCAAGATAGTGGTCTAATGGCTTCTCGTCCTTATTTCGTCATTTAGCGTGCGCCGCGCGGGCGCGAGAGCCCAGCCCGTGCCAGTCCCTGGCTAAATATTTGCTCCCCGAGCGAAGTAACAGTCAATGCTCGGCCGAGGCCGTCACTTCCCGACGGGGGTTTCTAATTCTCGCGTAATTCTCTTTCGCCGGACTGCCATCGCAAGGTCGCTCAGCGTCTCTCGCTCTCAGGAGTCGAGCCGAGCGGATGGTCAGCCGGCCGCCTCCGCCGAACATCGACGCGCTCGCTTGTCCAAAGAATTCTTCAATTCCTCCCAAAATCCTCCACGGGGACATTCGGAAACTCGACGTACCCTTCTGCCCACCCCCCGAGCACCGCCAACCCTTTCCTGCCATTTTTGTTCCGACGATGGAGACTTTCTTTCACCTACTCCCATTGTCCACAGTTTAATTCCTTTCCCGCGTATCAAGTTCGTTGCCATTCCTCCCACAATTTCTTAAATGCAACAGGATAATGCAAAAATCTTTTGGATAGTACTACGGCATTTTCAGAGCCGTCCAAAGGCAGTTATTAAAAGTATCCGAGTGTTAATTTCGACGATTAAGACGCTCCATCATCCAGGTCACGTAGACGGTAGTATCGGTCTTCGATGTCGACCGAATTCTTCGACGACCGTCGAATACACCCGCAGAGAAAAAAGCACGGTCTCGTTTGTTGATTTGCATCGCGAATCGCGACCCCGATTTGCATCGCAAAGCCGTCCACCTTTCGATGTTTGCATTTGAAATAATAAACCCGCCGCAAATAGATAAAGCCGCGCGTCTTCCGCGCGATCGAAAGAGCGTCGCCCGCGAATCGGGCCGAAGAAAAATATTCGAAAGCGGCTTCGAATAAATCAAAAGCAGCGGATGCCGGAAGAACGGTTGCGCGCTTCCGGACGATTTGCCTGGAAATGGAAAGCCTATCGGCCGCATAAACGGCATTAAGAAATTCCCTGATACGGACGCGTTCTTCTCGGTCCTCGATGAAGCGGCAGAAAAATTTGACGGGGCGGTGCTTACTCCCGGACTCGCTTGGCGGACGGCCAGCCAGGATGTCATTAGCATAATCGACCAAAACTTCGTAATCCTTCTTTCAACGGTTTAGCCGATAACACGGGAAATGATATACGCGTTTCAGGACGCTTCGCGACTCGTCGTATCGCTGCGATTTTATTTCGCGATCGAATCGCTCGCAACGATCCTTCGGCGGAATCTAAATATTTTGGCAAAGTAGAAACAACGACGGGCGGAAGACATCGGCTCGTGGCAACGTGTAAGTTTCGGCATCAAAGCGACCGGAATTTCATTTTATAAAGGCGAATGCGAAAATAACTGAAATTCCGTGAGTGGTTTTAATTTGCATAACTTTCCGGTGCCGTGGTCGCGCGGCCCTAGACGCGGGGACAATATATAATTATCGAAGAATGCCGAGAACCGTAGAAAACGTTTCGAAAGTTGGTCGGACGCGGACCAACGCGATCCGCGCGCGAGTTTTTAAACGTTTTCAACCATCTCGAGCGATTGTTCGCCGAGGAGATTTATTTAAAGGCAGACGAACGACCTCTTTCGTCCGTCGAAACGAAGCCCCGTCGAATTCGCTGCAGGCACTTTCGAAATATCCACGGGACTGCTCCCACCGAGCCGGCGAAACGGATTTCCAACGGTTCGAACAATGCAACTTTCTTGTAATGGGCCTCTCGTGTTCGGGCTGCGAGAATTCTGGAACGAGCACGGAGATAAGGATGAAAAAACGCGGCTATAGGTTAATAACCCTGGGCGCTCGAACGGCGGCGCAGACATTCGGTCGGTCTGACATTACCGTGCTCCTATTTAACAACTTTTCGCCGGTGCAGGCATCGCAAAAGGGGCAAAAATCTAAGCGACCACGCGTCCAGTGACGTTTCGCGCGGTTAAACGTTACGAATCTTCGAAGGTTGCGAATCGTGTTTCGCACAGTCGGCAGACTGTTTTCGGCGTGGCTTTCTGCGCAGAATGTACAGGCTTCGACGTTGATGGATAGTTTCGGAGAGCTCTCGGTCCGCTGTCCGTCCTATTAAATGCTACCTACTCCACCGACCATTCGAAACCTATCCAGCCCCCCAGTTTTCTGGCCACCCTCGCTTGTGGCATCCCCGGGCTTAGCATATTTAGCGTCCGTCCTGGTCCCATTGTGCCTCACGGCCAATTTGCCATTCCGCCGTGTTCTTGCAACCGACAGAACGGCCAATAATAAATGCATGTTTACGAGCCGAAAGGAAGGAGCCGGAGGTTCCTTCGAGGAGCTGTGTTTTACGAAATCTCGGAGCCAATTATCGATCTATTCGCGCGGAATTGCCGGTTCCGCAAATTCTCTGTCCGATTTCAAGACTCCGCCGATAGTTCCAGCCGGAAAGAATTATCCTAGAGATTCTAGAACGCGCCATCGCTCGAACAACGTCCGCGCGAAATTTCGCGGATAGATGCACACGGGCAAATAGCAAGTTAATAGCGGACTTGGCGCAAAAACCGCGTCGAGCTTTTTCGCTCTTGGAAATTTGCAAAACATCTTTTCACCCTTTTTCAGCGGGCCACGATTGAATTTTAAATGAGAATGCATTCTATCGATCGCTGGAACAACATATTTCTCGGCGCAGGAATTTTGCTCGCGCAGCTTTTTATGCTAATGCAATGCGATAAAGTCGGAGCTGTAGTTTTCGCGTGTTTCCACTTGTTTTACGAGCGTCTCTCGGCGGGTTTTCCGATGCCGGATCATCGAAGGGATCTCCTCCACCCTCGCGGATTTAAATACAAGCCGAGCCGTCCTCGTTTTTCGAGGACTCGACTTCGAGGTCTTAACAAATGCGGTGTTCGTTGTTAATTTATCGAAAACGCAACGTTTGGCAGGTTCCGGAGTGAACGGCGTCGGGCGCGAAGAGTTAATCGGGATTTGCCCGATCGATCCCGGAACCGGAAGCTTCGATAAGCATCGCGGATTCGTAGGAGTTGAAGTTCGCAAACAGAAACTAGTTTGCCCGCGCGATTCTGTTCCGAGTCCTGTTTGAGCGTCCTCGGAATCTCGCCGGGCGCAAAGTATTCCCCGGTCCGAGGACGAATACCTAAATTAGTAGGTCAGAGGCAGAGCAAGAGAGGATTCCTAGTGTCAAAACGCCTGAGCGATCGTTAGCCTGCTGATGTCCGTGACACGCGCGAAATTAACGCCTGAATGGCGAATCATAGTGGATTTACTACGGGCCACGGGTAAAGGACAGGTGGCACTCATGACCGTCGGACCGTCGACGAGCGATCATCTCCCGTCATCGACGACCGAGCTGCACCTGCACGGAGACTCGCCTAATTGAAAGAATTCGCACTGGCCGTCGGATAGCTCTTGGTCGACACGACCTGCAAAATTTTCGAATTCCTTCCGAGCCTCGTCGGGGTCGATCTTGGAACAGAACGTACGAGAACGTTCAATTTGCGGAGGATGAGCTAGGATATCTAGTGGCAATCGTCTCCGTGTTAATGTGGCTCGTGAGAAGTCGTTTCTTGTCAGGAATAAAAAGAAACAAACTCTGTTTAAAGTAGACAAATGAAATTAGCGCTCGCTGCAGCCGATTTCAGTTTTCTCAATTTTCCGTCGAACGGCGGCCGCGAAACGGAGTCGATCTTGGAACGGAAAATTGGGAGAACGTTCAATTTGTGGAGGATGAGGTTGGATAGCGAGTGGCAATCGGACTCCGCGTTTAGCATGGCTGGTGAAAAGCCGTTGCACGGTTCTACGGAAAGAATTTAGCAAACGGCGAGGCGCGGGATGGCGAGGGAACGGTCGAGAGAAGACCAATCACCGATCCAAAGCGATTCTAAATGTATCCCCGGAACTTTGGCATTTGAGTCAGCTAGATAGGCGTGACGCGGTTAGATTGGATCCGAGGCGACGGAAATAGAGCCAGCAAATCGAAGAAACAGGATTATCGCGCGAACGGCGGAGGATCAAATTGCTGGAATAAGCGCAGCCAAAGCGTTTCTTGCCGCTTCCTCAATTTTTCTTAGCATCTTCGTCAGCTCTGATCCATTTTCCCAGGGGCGCCGATTCAATTCTTCCGCCATCTAACTATTCGACGAGTCGATAACTTGTTACTTCTCAACTGTTCCCAACCGATATCGCCCCGCGCAACCGAGATTCTCTACCTAGAAATTGGTACACCGAGTCCATTCGTTGACCGTTCCACGGTTATTCTAATTGCGATCTTAAGTTGTCTCAAATAAGCTAAAACTATTTTTGAACAATGACAATCTGTCTGATTAGGCATGGATAACCTTCGGTGTTGCCGTCGCAACATTATATATGTTTGCGTTCAAGAAATAGACGAACGACTAACGAATTAAATTTGCCAGGACTGCAGATTTAATTTATTTCGACCGTGTGCGATGTTTATGACGTATCGCGATAGTGGGAAGAGGCCTACGGAATCTGCGGCGGCGATTTTAAACTGATTCGCCGTTTCACGCGAGACCGGCGTCGAAAGAGCAGCGTGCGATTTGCGCCAGCCTGTACAATCGACTCGCTTCTCCACGCTAATCTCTGAATCGTTATTTAAATCTGTTCCAGACGGTGGTGTAGTCGGTGGTTCGAGAGTCGGGCCGGTGGTGACTCTTCACACGTTAGAATTGACACCACGTGGTAGAGTTTTGCTACAACTTGCACCTCCCGAAACAGCCCGAGCGTATCTGCCGCCTGAATATCGACCGGGTCGCGTATATTCAGACACCGACTCCGAAAAGGTACGTGAAGCCGCTGTTACGTTACTTCGCTTCCCATGGAATTCGGTCTCACCCCGTGCGACTCCAGAACTTTGCTCTCGAGGACGTCGAACGATCCGGGACGGTCTTGCAAAAATTTATGCGCGAATAATCTCGAAACTGTTTCGTTGCCTCTAGCTTCGCGCGATTCTTTAATCGAATCGACAGCGCAGGGTGATCGTAGCGCCGGGTAACGCCTGTGCACAGTGGTAATTACGCCAGGGGTTGTTCTCGCCCCTAACGAACAGCGTCTCGTCTTCGCGACGCGTCGAGTCGACGGCTTTCGTCGAAGAAACGATTTTCCATTCGCTGCCTTTGACTTCGCGGCGATGATCATCGATCGAATCGATAGAGCAGGGTGACCGGCGTGACCTAATGGCAATTACGCCACAGTAGCAATTATTAGTCGCGCCCCGAAGGAGCAACGTCTCCGCTCCGCGACGCGTTCGACTTTTTAAGCGTCCATAATTAAAGCGTGCTGATTTAATAACGCGAGCGCGTTCGCGAATGAACTCTCGAAAAGAAATTGCAGGGGATTTTTGCGGAAGCGTGGCTGCAGAAAATTCGCGCGAACCGGTAATTAATTGCGAGTGCGACGGCGTTCCCTACGGCGCGAGAATTTCCCGGAGAAATCACGCGGGCCGAGCCGTCAACCGGTAACGGCCAAATTGGCAAACAAATTGTTTATCGGGAAATTAGTGGTCCCGCTTTTTTTTTCCGCCCGTATCCACGATCGCCAGACCGTAATCCCGTGCCGTTCGCGTTCGCGAAATTCGTGCAATATTTATTCGCGATCGTCGAATCGAATTGGTGAAAAATTGGTGAAAAATTGGTGATCCGGGGCTTCCTCTGTCGCTGCCGAGTACGGTTACACGTTAACCCTTTGCGCTCGAAGCTGCTTCAACTGCAAAACCAAAGCAGCTCTTCCGGCTTTGGATATGCTTTTCACTGCTACTCGTCCTTAACCCTTTGCCGCATCACGACGAAATATAAATTATCTTTTCTGTTCTGTAACATTTTTAACGACGAAGACGTTATGGCAGCTTTAGATTAAAATAAAATGGCATGGCAGAGGGTTAACGCCAAAGATTCCGTCTGCAATTCCGTGGTTCGGTTAGGCCGATGCACGAAATTGCAATTTGGATCTAAGGCGACACATGCGTTCTTCATTTCCAACGCACGGAACGTACGCGAGCTTGCCAACCAGATGTTCCGCACCGGTGTCGCGCCGGGCACGAACCTCTGGCAAATTGCATTGTTAATTGCAAAGAATCTTTCAGCCGTTCCCTAAAACTTTTTCGTGTTTGAAATTCGGCATCGATCCCCGGATAATGTCTATCTCTGCTTTACTTTGCCGCTGTTTCTCATCTTGTTTCCAGTCGGCCAGAAGTCCGTTGTTCCAGCGAGCCGGTATTTATCTCCTCCAGATTAAAGGGCGAACAAACGGGCCGCGCAATAAATAAACTTCGAGCCCTCCTACCGTCTGCCTTTCGGCGCGATTCGCGGCGCGCCGTGGCTCAAACGATCAAATAAAGCCGGCTTTTTCAATGTCAAACGCGCGAACTTCTTTATTGAAAATTCTACGCCAAGAATAACATTATACGAAAGTTCTGGTAAACTGATACTGCTCGAATAGCTACAAGATAACTGCCACAAAATCTCGTCCTCTCGAGGAGGCGCGTATATACGCGATAAGCGCACTGTTTGGGACCCAAGTGGTGGGAAGAAGAGCAGGTAGTACGCCGACGATAAATTTCTGTGCTTTCAGATGTGGATGTACTCGTTGGGGCGGGCGTTATTGGACACGACCCCGCGAGTCGCGGCGCTGACGGGAACGGTTTCCGTCTCACCCTCGTCGGCGCTCCAGTCCGTTCTAGCTGCCATGACGGAACCGGATCCCCGAAGACGAGCCTCATTGATGAATCTGCTGGACGTGAGTCTGAAAACCCGCTGAAAATTGTTTCCCGTTGTCTCCTTTCGCTCCTGTCCCAGAATCTGTCCCTAAAACCGGACGGCTTCCTCGGTTCGGGAAACGAAACGCCACGAAACGCCGCGGAACGGAAGGGAAAGGTAACATATTTTTTCCTCCGAGTCTCGTTTATCCGTGACGCGGCACGATTCCGTTCAGGCGAACCTTTCTGGCCGGACTCTCGGCGATAAATTCCCTTCGTATCAAGCCGGAAACTGGGCGAGGCCGTGTTCGCGTTTCCCTTCGAGAACGCTTTTAGCCGAAACAGAGGAGCAAGGTAAATCGGTTGTCCTTCCGTCGACCCGCGAATCGATCGTAGGCGTTTCGAGAATCAGCCCGGAAGAATTCGGCAGCGACTCGGAGGGCGAACATGAGGAGGTTGCACCGGATCGAAACCGTCTCCGAGAGCGTCGTGTCGATGGTTCTTGCCAGGGTGAAATTAATTTTCGCGTAACTGGCAAGAACGGTCCTCGCACTCGGAAAGCTATCTCGATTCGGAAGCCTCGTTGAAGAAGCCAGCTGCGCCGGAGTTGAATCGGATGCATGCTCGCGATCCAAACAACGGGGGCTGCTGCAACAACGGGCCAACCGTTCCGGAGAATAATAATGCAATCTGCCAGCCATAAAACGCAGCGTCCTCGTGTTATTGAAATTTTTCGGATATCGTGTACCAAAGTCGAAAGCCACGCCTACCTCGTTACCCGTTCGGGGCCGAGTCGCGCCGTTTGCATAATTGCATAATTTCGCGAATTGGATCGCTCTCGGAGAAGTTTCGACCCGTTTCTTCGAGGGACTCGTCAAAACGACGACGGCTTCTAATATTTTCGGTCGGAAACGTAACGATTGTCGCTTCCGGTGTCCTCTGGATCATGGACGGAACTCGATCGTGAGCAAGAACTCTCGAAACGAACTTGATCGAGCGACGTCGGACAAATTTCATTACTATCGGATCCGCGCGCGATAGAACGATCCAAACGGAGGCGAATATGACGAACTTGGCGCGATCGCGGGGCGAGAGAGCACTCGAACGCTTGCGGAGGCGGACACAGGAGCTCGCTTTAATTCTATTATCTATCGCGAGAACGGAACGGCGAAAGAGAACCCCGTAATGCCCGAGCCAGCCCTTCCGCCATCGATGGAATTTTACCGCTAGTCTTGCTTTATTTTTATAGTCGGCGCGGCTCGAGAAGCGTCCATTAATTTCCACGCGTCGGCTCGTCGGATAAAAGAAGGAGCAGCGACAACGGCGATCGTTTCACGCGGGCGGAACGCGTTTATTGTCTTCGACCTTTATCGGGACCGTCGCTCTCGTTCGGCGGCGCGTCCTCCGGCCCTTCCAAACAAACCAGGCTTATCGTTTTCCAACATTTAACTCCTGGCCCTCCCCTGGCCCTTCGAGACAAGCCGGAAAAGATGCGACGCGATTCTTGGGAACCGTCCGCTTTAATAAAGCCATTTCGCCGAGCGATCGTAACTCATCGGCCGCGCCCGAACGGCCCGCGAAATTGATGAAATCCCGAGGCGAGGGCGTTCTCGACACGCGAACTTATTCCGCCACCAATTTCTGCGAGAATTCCACGGCCGGCGATAAATTATCCGGCCCGTGATCGCCGCTTCGCCGATCGCGCTGGTATGCAGATGAAACCTAAGGACGAAGACTCGGATAAGGCGACGCCGCGCGCTTCCCAGCGAATCGCGCTTCTCCGCGAATCGCCGCGATAAATTAGCGTGTATTGATTTCGCGTTTGTCATTCGTCGATCGACGTTTCTCTTATCGGATGCCGAGCAAACGCATCTTCGCGGCCTGGTGAAACGCCGCAGATGATTCGAGCTTACGTTTCAAGCTCCGAGTCGCGTTCGCCGAGCTTTTATACAGCCACGCCATTCGACGCTCCGACCTTTCGAGCAAATCGATCGTCATCGGGCTTCGATTCGACGTTTATTCGCGGCGGACATTCCCGAGACTCTACGGACGCCCGAAGTCTTCAAACTTAGAATTTTCAACTTAGAATTTTTAGAAATATTGCATCGAAGATGCATTTTTGTAGGTTTATCGGATAAATCCGGGGGATGCGGTTCGAGGCAGCGCGCGGAAAAACGGTTCCGCAGCGATCCGTGCCTTTAATTTCATTAAAGAGTTGGGAGAACGGGTTGCTCGTTCACTCGTTAATTACGTTTCGCATTGTCTTCGATAATTAAATACATATCGAACACGTTGCGGCGGGTGCGCGTCAACGGCCATAATTATTAGTTGGAGCGCGTCTGGTTTTGTTTGGAATTGTACCGTTTGATAGATCAATAGACAAATAGCAATTTATTCGGCGCGCGATCCTCGCGAGGGAAACGCGCCCGCGCTTCTCTAAACATTTAAAATTATTTTATCGGTCACCGTTCATTAACGAACCAATGAAATCAGGTTGTCGGAATTGAGAGAAACATATTTGAACGAGTGCCTTGGATACCGGGCCGCGTAAAACCTGGATTTTTAACGAGGATGCTGTAATTACGCATTGAACGGTAATTACGGAAATTACGCAAACACGGAAACGCGCGCGACGGGGAAAAAACCGGGCGAGTTCTCCTCGGCTGTTTTCGACCCTCGGCTCGCGAACTGAAACGCACCGAAAATATTTCTCGCTGGCGGCCGCCTCGCCGGTGATTAAACTAATTTCTGCGTGGCGTCGGAGAGGTTCAAGTTCGCGTAATTATAACTTAATAACCGGTACGGCCGGATTATGACAAAATTATGTCTTGCCAACCATGCCGTCCCGTGGTTCGAAGTCAAGCAGCCTCTTAAATGCATTCGCGTCGACGTTTCTAACGCTAACGATCCCCCGGGAACCGTGAAATTAATACAACATCCGCAAACTAGCTTCCGCGCGCGTGGCGCGAACATTTCCAATTACAGTTTTAGAAAATAGCGAAAGAGTTGTTCGCGCAACTCGTCGGGTGCCTTGTTTCGCGGCGCGAGCAAATCCGCGCTGTTCGAAAATTCCTGGATGGATTTCCGGGGAAGTAATAATCGCGGGAGGGATGGGAGATCCGGGAGGGCGAGAGGGATTCTTGCTGGCCATCGTTCCGCGGAACTTGCGAAGACAGTGGTACAATGAACAGTGGTACAATGAAGCGACAATAGGGTTGGACTCGCGGTCCGTTCCTCGGTTGATATCGCAGCTCGCCAAGCGCGTCCGGGATCCGTGCCCGCGGCGGCATTGTGTTCTTTCAGCGAGCAGAGTTCGTCCCGGCGAAATGGCGGCAAAATCGAAACCGAACGACGCTCACCCGTTTCCTTTTCCCGAGCTCATTCTAACGATCGTCTCCGTTGTTGCAGGTGATCTCCGAGTACTGTCGCACGCGGCTGCAGTCGAAGCCCTTCACTCACATAGTGATGGACATGTATCGAGAAGTGGTGAAGTCGCCGCAATACGCGGCCAGGCAGCGTATGGCTTATCAACACTTGAACCCGCCCGCTCCGGCACCCGCGTCAGCTCGGAACCCCGTGGAAAGGCAAGAGCCGAACCGCCATCGCAATAACTATCCTCATCAGCAGCAACCACCGCCGCCGCACCACCTCGATCCTCTCCAATTAGTGCACAGTCAAGCGACGAGTCGGCATCATCACCAGCACCAGGATCGACCGTATCTCCCGACCAATCAGTTCAATCCTCCTCCCCGTCAAAGTCAGCCGGACCGTATACAACGAGTTCCGAGCCAGTTTCAGATGCACCAAGATGTTCAGCAACAGCAACAGCAGCAGCAACAGCCTCACGCGTCCAAGGCGCATCACTTTCCGCACCATCATCCGGCGAAGGGTGCTCTGTTCAAACTGCAGTCGCAAAACTCCCACTCGCACCCCAACCTGAGCAGCCTGGGCGGGCAAACGTCGTCACAGCAGAATCATCGTCGGGATTCGAACTCGAAGGATCATCGGGCGCAGTTCCAGTCGCAGCTGAACGTCCAGACGAGCAGCGGACATCCGTACGCGCCGGGGATCCATCATCAACGCAGGCATCATCATTCGAGGACGTACTCGCAGCCGATCTACACGAGGCTGCAGCACACGAGAAGCAGCGGCAACCTGCCGACGACCGTCGTCGGTGAGAACCATTCCGGAGGGAACGTATACAGTGACCCTATTTACGCGCAGCCTGTTAAGCCGTTCCTCAGCTCCCAAGACGTCCGGGTAAACGGACTCTCCATGAAGCCACCTGTCAGTCATAACGAGGACGTTTACGCGGGCACGACGATAGCGAGGTACGTAGCGCGTGTTGCCGTTTGCCCGTTTCTTTCTCTCCGCGGTGGAAAGTGTTTGCGGAACGCTTGATTCGGAGGATACCCTAGTTTGCCTATTATAAAACAGATATAAGAGTGTTTACGCGAGAAGAAAGCCTGGGCGGTGCGCAATGCAGGGCCACGTCGGGGTCGGTTCGTTTAGAAATAAAGAATCCGCGCTCCTTAGGCGGCCCACGATAACGCGGGATCTTGGGAAAAAAGAGGAAACTAGAAAAAGTCGTAGCCGATCGGCTGCCGCGCCGACCCACGGAGCCCTCCGGCTCTTTTCTAATTTTCTAATGTCTTTTTTTGGTCCTAGGGGTCCTGATCGCCCGCGGTGATTTCGCATGAAAGTAATTTACCGCGCAAGGACCGTGTCCCATTTAGGCCGGCGCCGAAACGGGCTGACAAACGCGACGAACTTTTTGCAGGCGACCGTCGGCCGCTGGGTACTCGCATCCGGACATCGCCGCGTCGACGACGGAACGCATGCGGGAAGAGGTTTACGGGAAGTCGACGGGACGCGGGAATCTCGCGCTGCAGAGGCAATGCTCGAATCCCCAACTGCCCAACAGGGATCAGCAGGAAGAGGATTTCAAGCGTCTGCCCGAGCAACGTTTCGTGACGGTCGACCACAGGTACGCCGCCGCCCGGAGAAAAGAGGAGCAGATCGAGCAACAACAGAATCCAGTGTCTTCCATGAGAGTTAGAAGCGTGCAAGGCCCGCCGAAACCGCCGCGCATCATCACTTCCCTCAAGAAGGCCCCGTTCTCCGACGCGGAGAGCAGCAAGTCGGAGCCACCTGCCAAACCACCCAGGTGAGATCCTCGAAAACGTGGAACACCGACGCGTTCGAACCCACCTTCGTCCCTTCGCATTTTTAACCCTTTGAACTCCAAGCAATTTTAATTCCTAACTCGAGACATTTCTTTGTCCTCCAATAATTCCATTGTACGTGGTCGTTTCCTTTCGTGCATATCAAATTTGTTACTATTAATTGTACGAGCAACAGTTCAATTGGAGTGCTAAGGGTTAATGAATTTTCAACGCACAGAATACGCGGGTGTAAAAATTGCGTTGTAAAAGATTGTCCATCCTTTGCGTTCTCTGTCACTTGTCCTGTCGCATCTGGGAACAGTAGAACGACAATAGCTCGCCATCGGCTTAGATCCTCGACGAACCGCGACCGGTCCCTTCCGCCATTTTGCCGGAAGCGTTGCCAGAATGCCCGCAGCGTTGATTCGAGGACAATCGCTCTCAGCGAGAGTGCATGCAACGGCAAACTACGAGGACGTTGAAAATTGTGAGAGGAACAAACGAATCGTCGGGAAATTTATGAAGGCGGTGTTATCCTTTATTCGAGGAGCGTTGCTTTTGTAAGGGTTTTGCATTGAAGCTGGTCGCGATCGGGCTGACGGCGATGCACTAAATTAGTGTGGTGAGCGGCGGCGGAGCCGAGCAGTCAAACAGTTCTCTTGCAGCCCCCTGTCCCCATTATTAAGTTTGTCCCGTGCAATGTGTCTGCGTTAATATATGCTTTCAAGCGATCTGGGTCGCACATCCGGAACCAGCAACTCTCAAAGAGAAGAGTGTACTAAGAGTGTAAGATCGCCGAGCCTGGCAATGCGAGGATAGAAGGACGTTTTGTTAGGCGCACAGAAGGCGCTTAGTCGCTCCAAAGCCGCCGTGTTCCCCGATTTTAGACTCGCCCTGTGTCCCGGGACAAACAAGAACGCTTCTCGCAAAAGGGTACCGCGCGATAAGCGAGCCGCGAATCGCTACACGCTTGCACCTCGCGCGGATTTTAGATAAGACGCGCTTCGGGCGAATAACGCAACAACAATGGGTCGCCGATTGCACGTGCTTAGCGTACGCATATTCTGATGCGTCTCGGTGCATTTTCATCGCAAAAGCTTCTGCAAAATTCTTGTAGTCCGTTGCAAATCGTAAGAACAAACCAGCGACTTGGCCGCGTAATTTGCGAGCAGGCATCGAGCGCGAGAGTTAAGGGTTCGTTTTCGGTATACCTGCGAGTACAGGTATAAACGTACGTAGCACAGCAGCGTGCCGTAGTTGTAAACAGTCCGTACCGTGCGCCGGTCGTGTACGTATTCTTCCACAGTCTTCTTCCTTTTAAGTATATCGAGCCTTTCGCTCGATACAATCCCTCCACAGAAGGAATTCGGATTTTCTAACATGTAACCGTTGTCGTGCTTTCAGAAATCTGATAAAGAACGGACCCAGGGCTCGCCGGGGCAAAGCGGTGCAAAGGGCGCCGTCTAGACTTTACAGAGCAGTCGGAGGACCGACGAGGTCGTTCAACAAGGCCCAGTGCATCGGTCCCGAATTCGTTGTACGCGCCAATCAACCACCAAAGACGCTGTGTGTCGGACAAGTAAGGGTAAAGAACTTCTCCATTCAATTTTTGAGAATTGCATTTGCTGTACAGCTTTTTGAACCCTTTGCGCTTCAACGGTGACTCCAAGTCGCTGCTAAAAATTGTCGTAGTATCTTTTCAAACGATATTTCAATCCAAGAGAGTGATCGGAAGTGTTAGTGGTAGGAACGATAACCTTTAGATGTTTACGAGGAAATAAATCGTCTACGATAGGAATATTCTTGGCTGGAAAAAAAGATTTCTAAGTTGAAGCAGTTTCGAGGGTAAAGGGTTAAGGTTTGTCTTGAAAAGGAGGAAAAAAAAATAATTTCCGGTACCGGGAATCGAACCCGAGCCTCCTGGGTGAGAGCCAGGTATCCTAGCCACTAGACCATACCGGAGTATGTGTATCATGTTTACGACACTCGTTTTCTAACCCAGACGAAATGGAAAATGCATGTTTAATGAATTTCCAACGCACAAAAATCTAACGCGTAGTCATAAAAATATTTAGGAAAGCGATCTTCGATGAAAAATGTGGTTGCTCGTTCAAAAAGTCGACAAAAATAAATTCCGGTACCGGGAATCGAACCCGAGCCTCCTGGGTGAGAGCCAGGTATCCTAGCCACTAGACCATACCAGAGTTATGGTCAGTCCTTATTTGACATATTCAAATATTTAAATATTAATATTTATTTATAATAATGTCTTAATTTTTGTTGCTTCGCACGAAACAGCATAGTGGAAATATTATAGTGTTTATCGTGCAAGGAGTTGGATCGTTTAATGCCTATAGAAAATTTCTTTTACTTGTTTAAATGTTTAAATATTGTTGCATTAATATTCATTTATAATACTGTTTTAATTCTTGTTGCTTCGCACGAAATAACGTGATGAAAATAGTATATAGTTTATCGTGCAAGAACAATGCATCTTCTATTGTCGATACAAACTGCAGCAACAATTTCTTTTTAACAATTACATTTCGTTGTAGTTTAAAGAATTGAAAAGTTGCCCTTTTTATTATCCGATGAAATAGCATCTCATTTTACTTTCAATCTCTTTAGAACTCGCTTTATAATTTTTAATTTTATCAGAGAAGCTGCAAAAAGAAATATTTGTTACTCTTTTCATCGCCCGATGGTAATATTTCAAAATTAAAAATGGAATAAGAGAAAAAAGGAAAATAAAAAAAGATTTCCGGTACCGGGAATCGAACCCGAGCCTCCTGGGTGAAAGCCAGGTATCCTAGCCACTAGACCATACCGGAGATGCGGAGTTCAACCCTTTTCGTTTGTCACACTGCGAAAATCATATTGCATCGCATGATCAATTCGAAATTACTCTTTTGAAAGTCTCTCGATGCAATTCGGAACTGTTTAAACACCAAAACCAAATATTTCTATATTTTTCTGTTAACTCTTTCATTGGTGATTACTTACTACTAACTAGAAAACCGAAGCGTTTCTTCTGACGTAGGATATTTTTATTCTACCTAAATCATTTCACCATATGTACATGGATTTTGTTACTGTTTCTCATTCTTGCAACCATTGAATTTTTACGAATTTCTTAGACCTAAGATAGCAATTTAAAAATTGTTTTAAATAGTGGTGTGGCAATTTTTCGTGGCGCTGCAGACTCGCCATTCGAGTGCAAAGGGTTAAATGTGCAGTTTGCAAAACGAAAAAGTACGGTCCCACGATAAAGAAGTTATTGCGGCTGTCGAACCTTCGGGGCGTCGAAGTATTAATGCGATCCACTGTTTCTGGAAAATGTCAGCTGACTTTTCGCGAGATAACAACCCCGCCGTATCACAGAATGGCACTCGGCGCACCGTAGACCCTCGCATAGTGAAAGGGGACACGTGATTTATGGATCGGTTTCCAAAGCGCAAGGGATTTAACCGCTACGTCCTGCCAGACCCGTTTTCAGGTTAAACGCTCCAAATTTGTGGGGTTTTACGTAATTCGTTAACCGTTCTAAATTTATTATTAGTCGTCAGCTGAATGCCGACCGACCTACTTTTTTTAAACACATTTTTCATGGCGCCAAATGCGGCCCTCTATTTCAACCAAAATTCTCTGTACACGCTCAAGAAATTGTTCACTAGCTTCCCGGATCGCGGTAAAATTACGTGTCCTAATATCTTTTATCTACAACCGCGAAAATTCTTCCTTTGCACTCGAATGGCGGCTCTGAGACGTCACCCAACAGTCGTAAAAAATTAACAAATATAAATCTATAGCGGATAAATATTTATAGATAACTAACAAGTACAGATATATGTTAGTTTGCCAAGATAATCTAAGAAATGCGGTTCGATGGTTTTGGGGTGAGCGTTGAACGGTCAAACACAATCCTCTTAGCGGAAGGCACCCTGCCTTCCCCTTTTCATGACCAGATCCTTCGGGCTTGCTATCCTTGTTCTTCAAAAAAGCGGTACGGTTTCGGGTCCCCTGGCATAATTAACATTCCTAACTTTCTAAACATGTGTCAACGAGTGCGTCCCATCGATTGTCTGTTCAAGTTGAAGCCGTCCACCATCGGCAAAGACTCACCCGTTGACCGGATGCGTTTTGAAAGGTTACACCGAACCCTTGACCTTACAATAAAATAAACGACAGCGAAATGGCTTCGGGATATCTGCCTACGATTTCACTAAAAAATAAACCGTCCCTAACGTGCAGATAGATATTGGTTTCGAGTAAATAACGAATACAGACGAATATCAGTTACGAGGAAATAACAAACACAGACAAATATTGGTTACTAGTAAATTATAAATACAATTAAATAACCATGACAGACAAATGACAAATACAGATAAAAAACCATTACAGACAAATGCACACATGCATCAGCTACAAGAAAATGACAAATTAGATAAACAATTAGATGAGTAACAAATGCAGATGATGAATAATTAAATAAAGTATTGAGCTTCTTCGTCATGCTAAATTCTCGGTAATTTAATGAGATTATTCCAGGTGAGAAAATGTCGATTTTAAAATTGCTTGTAGTGAAAAATTTGTATTCACGTGTTCCGTTTATGGTCATATAATAATTAAAAAGCACTCAGGAACTCCGTGATCCAAAAATTAATGTAGGCAATCTGAAAATATAAAAAGAAAATGTAAAAAAGATATTTTCCGGTACCGGGAATCGAACCCGAGCCTCCTGGGTGAAAGCCAGGTATCCTAGCCACTAGACCATACCGGAATTGAAGTTCCATGTTTATGGCAATCGTTTTCTGAACAATAACTAACCCATACGAAATAGAAAATGCATTTTTAATGAATTTCCAACGCACAAAAACCGTGAGCGTATTCATAAAAATATTTAGGAAAGAGATCTTCGATGAAAAATGTATTTGCTCGTTCAAAAAATGTAAAAAAAATAATTTTCCGATACCGGGAATCGAACCCGAGCCTCCTGGGTGAAAGCCAGGTATCCTAGCCACTAGACCATACCGGATTCTTGATGTTCCTCGTCTTTAATGCCGTAGACTTTCTGTAAATTTTTCAACATTGTGCAATAACGTATAATTTAACCCTTTGCACTCGAATCTAACTCTGAAATTAAGGAATTATCTCTGACATAGAATATTCTTATTCTACATGATTCATTTCATTCCAGCTCTTCACTATTTTTAGTATTATTTATATTTCATTACTGTTATTATTTCATACAGTCTTTTTTACAATTATTTCTCTTTACAACAATTTAATTTTTACTGTTAAAATTTTTAGTGGTTCCTCAAAGTCACCATTCGATTATTCTTATTTATTTTATTGATTTCTCTCTGTTGAAATATCTAGCTTGTTACGTTACATTAAAAATTTTCTGTTTCGTGGCAACAGCTGTGACTCAATTGTTTTTCACTTTTCGATCAACAGACTGGAAGCTGCGGACGTATAGTCGTTATAATGTTGACTGGACAGCGAGTGGAAGTGACCTGCGATCCTCAAAAAGTGACTGCCGGTGATCTGTTCCAGGTAATTTTACTTAATAGTTACTAATTTATTTAAGTTAACAATTTCTAAATAACGTACACCCACAGAAATTTATGTGCTGCCTACGCGGGTGCGCTTTTGCAATCTCAACAATGGTAAATAAAAATACTAGGATGCGTAATCTCATCCTCACCGTCAATAATTTTTACAGAATTTATTTACTCTTCACTTTAGCCACTTCTGCTTCGGCAGACAGCCGAGCCGAGAAATTGATTTCTCGTAAAAAACTATAGATTAATTTTTGAAGATGAAAATTGATGAGGCGAGCCGAAGTTCAATTGAAAGCGCGAAGTGGCGAGAGTTTTCGATGGAGAGTGTCGCTCGATGATAAGAGATCCAATTTGCTGAACAATTATATTTGAATGATACGTAACGTGTACGCCGAAAAGTGTTCCAACGACGGCCCGTTCGTATTTCATAGGGATTTAGAAAAGTTTTTCGAAGAAAAACGTGTCCGGCAGATTTTTCTTCGACCGATTATCGCCGCGACCTATTTCGTGTTCGCATCGACGCGATTAGAGCGTGTCTAGTAATTTCGCAATCGACCGATAAGACGTGTCTGTTTCAAATTCGTTTCACGATCGACCGAATGGCTGTCCCGAATTATAGTATGAAGTGCAAGACGCGGCCGGTTATTCGCGAGACCACAAATTCCAGCGTGAACTCGCGAGAAATTCTGGCATTCTGCCGAGATTAATTGTTACATACGACAAATCCACAAACCATGAGTTATGCGATATCGCCGATTATCGTTGCTCTCACGAAGCGGGCGTCAATCATCGTGAAACATCGCGTTTCCGTGGATTCGTTGCG
Organism: Agapostemon virescens; assembly: GCA_028453745.1. NCBI lineage: Eukaryota > Metazoa > Arthropoda > Insecta > Hymenoptera > Halictidae > Agapostemon > Agapostemon virescens. The sequence goes on along the minus strand of CM052095.1, from coordinate 12,572,707 downwards.
AGATCGCTTCAGAATTCGCCAGGAACGCCTTTCTTCGTTTCTTCGTCGCCAAATTAACCCTTTGCACTCGAGGCAATTCCACTCCAAAATCGAGACAATATTTTTACCTATAAAAGCTCCACTGTAGATAGTTCATTTCCTTCCGTTCATACGAAATTAATTACCATGATTACCAACTGCAAACCTATCGATGTAAAAGTTGTTTAAATAATGGTATGGCAAGTTTTAGTGTCTCCTTAGAGGTGCCATTCGAGTGCAAAGGGTTAACCCTAGCTTGCGCAGCATTAATGTCGCCATTTTGACAGGTTCCGTAAACCTGCTCTTAAAAATTAGGCTTCTCGTTTCTGCGACACGTGCGATAGAATAATTGGAAACAATTTCCCTGATAACTCCCCAATTCCAGGGGATGTTTCCGTTGTTTTCGATGTCGCGGGACTAATCGGAGAATGTGCACCGTATGAATTTGCAGGCCATCGTGCAGGCGGAAAGCCTGGACGAAAATTTCACCCTCGGCTTGGCCGTGCTATTGGCGGGTGATTTTGCAATTTTACCGCCTGAGACAAAATTGAATAAAGTCGCACCACCGGGGTGGCTGAGCAGCGGCAAGAGCAAGGGTCTCCTGGGTCTGCCGACCAGTTTCATGCTGTATCTGAGGCTCAGATTCTTCCTACCATCTCTTCGCGGTATAAGGTAATTCCCGTTCAGCTGAAATCAATTCGCTTGTTCAGCCTATCGTAAGACTCGATTGTAAATCGAGCCTGCAAATGAATAACGACGAACACCGTTGTTGTTCGAATCGTTCGCACGCCGATAAATTATGGGTTGTTCGCGCAGGAGTTGGATATCAAAACATCTATTGTATCTGCAAATACGGCGATGTATATTGGAGCAACAGCTGGTGTGCCCGTGCTCGGAGTTAATTAATCTAACAGGATTGGCACTTCAGGCCGAATTCGGGAATTACAATGTGAACGTGAGTAAACAGGGAAACTGCGTCATGGACGTATCACTTTGCGCTTTCGAAAATCAACGATTTCGCACCGGTGCCATTAAAAGAAGTGTTCCAAAAATTTACTAAAAACTCGACCGTACTTCGAAGACCAAGGAATGTCATGATTTTGGAATTACGATCGTTCGAAGCGCAAAGTGTTAGGTTCCACGAGGCCATCGGTTTTAGGACACTGCAGCCGTTCCGACAACGCAACTAATCCTACGTCTGGCATTTCCGTTTTAGGAGCACGGTTGCGGCGACTATTTCCTGTTGGAGCACTACATCCCGGAGTCGTTGATCCTCAACACCGATCAACGTCAGTCGCAGATCTACAGCGGAGGAACGGACACCCTTCGAGCCCGGCTGCACCAAGCCCACCGAGACAGACGAGGTCTGGACTCGAACAAAGCCGAGGAGATGTTCGTCTCTCACGCACAGACGCTGGCGGATTACGGGTCCCATTATTACATCGCCACCGTTGACTCGAAGGAGCTGGAGAAGGTGATGGCGCAGCAACGGAAGAGAAACGCCAGCAAGGATCGGAGCAAGTCGGACGGATTGCACGACGGCGCGGAGAACATCTACGGCCAAGACAGAGCCCAGGAGTATCCTCATCGTGGCCGGGTCGAGATCGCGCGATTAGGATCCTGCGAGAACCTTCCGAAGATCCCTTACAACGGGGACGAGATGAAGCCGCCGGTTCTGACGAAGAGCGCCACCTCGAACGACATCTACGGCGGCCAGAAGAAGAACCGCGTCGAAGCTTGCAACAACAACAACAACAACAACAGCAATATGAACAACAATAATAACAACGCGAACCACAAAAGCGGCAAGGGAGAGAAGAGTAAAAAGAAAACGGAGAGCAACGTCTGGCTGGCCATCCACGCGCAAGGGTTGAAGCTGTTCGAACGCGGAGGCGTGCCCAGGGAGAGGATCGAGCTGGCTCAGTTTCAGTGGAAGGACATTCAAACGTTGAGCTACAGTAAGAACTGTTTGGTCGTTTACAGCAAAGTGAACGGGAAGCGGTGCAAGTTCAAGCTCAGAATGGACCACCGGAAGTAAGTCCCGTTTCGTTAACAGGGTGGTTCGATGGTGGGAAACGAGGCGGCGTCGAGCTTACGAGTGTTTTTACGTTTCAGAAGCTACTTCGCTTTCAAGCTTACGTCCCTGCACCACCAGTTCTTCCTGAGGTTGCGGTCCGAGCTTACGTCGCTTCAGGGACTCGCGAAAGGTGCGTAGCCGCTTGTCCGGGTAGATTGCAAGCTAGCAACGGTGTGGAGACTGATAACGCAATCGTGTTCGCAGAGTTTGGAATTCCCACGACGCTGGAAACGAAAGCCTCGCCGTCGAAGGCGAAGTCGCACGACAGCAAAACGAAGATCGCGATAGCGAACACCGTGAAGAACGCCCAGCTGCGAATGAGCTACCCGATGCAGCTCGAAGAGTTCCAGAACAAGGAGAACGAGAACCCGGAGAAGGACGCGAACGCGGCGTCGAAGCCGAAGGATCCTCTTCGCGAGCCCGGCTCCTATTCCTTCGAGGAGGACGCGCTCTACGCGCAGGTGAACGTTCGATTAGAGCCGGAGGGCGAGTCTCGCGACACGGAAGACGAGTCCGAGCGGAGTTTAACGACCCCGAACGAGCCGTGCTCGTTGGAGGCGAAGGGGATGAAGAGCAACGGGCAGCTTTACAGCTGTCCTCGGATAGAACTGGGAACCGAGGCCGAGTGCGGCTATTCCCTGCCGAAGATCATATCCTCGGGCAACGTCGATCAGATAGAGAACCCTGCCAATCCCGAGGAGCTATACGCGGCGATAAACAAAGTCGGGATCAATCGGAAGGTGGAGTTTCCGGTTCCAGATGAGGTATGGGACGTGTCCGATGTGAAGAAGTCGCTACACAAGGTGCATAAAATTCTTAAAAGCTTCTAGCAGCCGTGTACGGTCCTCTGTTCGATCAGAGTCGCCTCGGTAGATAACGCAGATGAAGTACGAGCGGATCGATGTAGTCGAACGGTCGACGAAAGCATAATTAGCAAAGATCTCTTTTACATAAAGTACCACCGTGCTCCTGTAATGGAAATTGATCGACTTGTGTGTCTTCAGATGAAGACCTCGAGCTTACCGAATTACGGAACGTCGAAGCAACCGGGTGGTTACCGTACGCCGAGCTTGCCGCGGCGTCTAGGGGTGAAAATGGGAACGCGGGCAATCTACAACAGCCTCGCGCCAAAGGACACCGCCCTTACCGACGACATGGAGTCGCTCTCCTTGAAATCGGACGCGGAATCATCGATCCAATCGTTGTCCGGCCGATCCACGGAGTCTCCTCTGCCGGAAGCTTACGTGCTCAGTTAATAACTATTGATCCGACAATCGCATGTATCGAAACGCTTCTATCTAACCCGCGATTACCTTGTGCCGCAGATGCAGACATTCGCACGGACGACGAAACGTTCCACGTTACCGAGGACGAGTCGATGTCCGCGTCTTTGGCCGCTCGCCTCGAAGAGTTATCGTTCGCCGAGGAGCGAGTTCTGCAGACGATCAAGCTGGAAAGGGGTCACGGAGGTAGCATAGGGTTGCAGGTGACTGAGGGTAACGACGGCGGCGTTTACGTGCAAGCGGTGTCGGTGGGCGGTTCGGCGGACATGGCAGGGAACGTGAACAAGGGTAAGTTTCCTGAAATATTCTTCCAAACTGCGTTCGCACTAATACGATGCAATTTATCGGCTACAGGCGACCGCATCGTGGCCATTAACGGGCAGAATTTACTGCACCTGCGGTACGAGGAGGCTCTGAAGATGCTGCAGAGCTCGTCCGACACGATCGAGCTGGTCCTCTCGCAAGCCAGCTCTCGCAAGAACGCTATCTCCAGGCAGAGCCACGAACAAAACGTAGCAGAAAATAATTATTTAAAGTGAGTAGACCAACTTATTTTCGCTAATGGAACGCTGCTTTCGTCTTGGGTGTCGCGGTCGTTCGTTTCGAGCCGAAATCTTGTACACGACCGGACGATCGAAGACGCGATCCATTCGTATACTTATTTACGATTTTAATTATTTATTTTTAAACAAGCTGCATATTTATTCTTTTGAGATGTACGTGATTTTTTACGGGGACCATTGCCGCAGTCCTCTGCACACAATCGTTTTTAGGAACGTTGCTTCTCCTTCTCTGAGAACAGCAGAATCACGAGAAAGAATATTAGATATTTGCAGAGATTAATTTTATTGTCCGCCATCGAGACGCGATTAAATATTTGTGCGCGCCGGACAAGCAGGCTCTCTCTTTCTCTCTCTCTCTCTGCATCCTCGATGAAAGCGTATCCGCTGATCTCCCGGCTGAAGGTTGTCCACGTATTGATTTCAGTGACATCAGATTCGACGTGTCCTCGGAAGCGGATACGTCAAGTGTGACGAACAAATGGCTCGTGCAGAGAACCACCGATGGTGCATCGGTCCAAAACACTTCGAGCGCGTACAGCAGTGCCGCATCCAGCGCAATGGGCAATCATAATGCAAACAGCGTATACATGGGCGATCTCGTCGATAACAGCGCGCTTAAATCCGCCAGTATATTGCTTAATATAGAGGACTTCGACGTCAGTAGAACGAGCCGTCAAGTCTTTATTTAGTCAGCCAGACGCTTAATTGCAGGTATCCTCGCATAATGCAATCGTTTAAGTTCGACGAAGTGTTATCTGCGTTACTCGCAATCCGTCGACTATTAAAATCTAATTTAAAAAGTGAAAAGGACTTTCCTGGTATAATTATTATTTTTTGCTATACTTTCAATATCGTAATCAAAATGGCGGATTGTTGTACGCATAATAACCACGAGAGAATATAGTTAAGGCCGTTATGTCCATTACGTCGAACGTGGCTGCATCGTTCACGTAACCTAATCGAATTGTTTTTATCCATTTAGCGGACGAAGCCTTGCTCAGAGTTCGGAGCGGCACCATTCGTTACTCCCTCTATTTACCAATTTAATGCGAATGGCCACGCTCAACTTCTGCCCTTAATTTGATCTTTAAAACGTCCGCGTACTTAAAACAACCGTAAAATTATAGACTCGCAGTTTTCGAAGCATCCACCTCGAAATTAGTCTAGTTCGAATTGAGTCAATTCAAATTAAAAATCAATATTGAGATTCGTACTCGGTAATCGTTAAACGATCGAGGAACATCCGGCAGTAAAATATCGACGGTACTTATTCTTTGAGAACCGTCGTCGAAGAGAATTTGCGTAGCTGTCGTTAGGAGTTGCATCGGGAATGACATTTGGAGATGTCATTGATTTTACAGTTCCACGAGGGTCTTCCTTCATTCAGTAGGAAATTTAAACTTGCTCGCGTTACTGAATCACTGCTATTGACCGCATGGTGGAGAGGGGTTGAGGGCTCTGTCATTTGTAGAGAATCGCCTTTAGTATCCCTCGAACGGTCTAGCGCCCGTGACAGTCTCGCGTTTCCGCATCTAGAATCATTTTTAAACACGCTCGCCGCCTGTTAAAGCCACCTCTCCGCGATGCACAAATGTAATTGCCGTAACTCGTCTATTCGATTCTTAATAATCTCGTTTCGAGCATGGTTTTATCAACTCGGTCGCGTCGCAGTGGAATAAAACGCAAACGCGCAGAGTGATCTTTTCCATTCGAAATTTGTGAACAAAATTGAGATCCGAAAGTTGCAGGGCTGTAGATAATCGATTCCGTGCTATTTCTTTGAATTATTTTCGCAGTTGTGGTGTCTCGACGAAATTGTTTTCTAAATTAGCAAGAAATCCGCGTACCTTTGAAAATGGATTGCAGGCAAAGAAGTGATCGACCGCTGATTATTTCAGGCGCAGAATCGGCAAGCACACCGCCAGTCCCGCCGCGGCGCAAAAAGCGCAAAACAAAGTTCGCCGGAACCGTAAAACCTCCTGAAGGAACGTCACCGACCAATCGGAAGAAGCTCGAGCGAAAACGTCTGGCTCCGCCGCCGCCGCCGCCGCCTCCGCGAGCAACCCGCAGAGTTAAATCCCACGTCGCCGAATGTCACCGGAACGAGGAGGAAGAAGAAGCGATTTCAAACGGTCGGCCAGCAGCCGAAGGGTCGGGGGAAACTTTGAAGAGTCCCCGTCCCGCTGTGGCAACAGAAGCTGCCGGCAAGCCTTTGTCTCGACAGTTCGAGGACACCGACTTGATACCGACTAAAGAAACGAGCAACGGTACCGCCGACAAAAACAGAAGAGAAGCTCGCGACGCGGCCGCGTCGAACGAACGCGCGTTCCCTTTATTCGAGCCTTTATCGCGACAGGAGCCGGACAAGTATCCGCCGCTGTTGTTTACTCTGCAAGACTTCCAGAACGTGATGTCCAACAGTCTGCCGCGCGAGGAGGACACCAGGACCGAGACGATCGTCCAGCTGGTCAGTACCATCCGCGAATCCTTCCACGAGTCGTTCGAGCATTCGTTGGACGAGGAAGAGGCCGACATGTGTTTCCGCGTAACCACGACCAACCTGCCGTTCGAGAAGTGCCTGAACAGGTGGGGCAGCACCTTCGCGGACAACCTGATCGACGACCCTAATCGCTTCGTCTTCGAGGACTACATCGACAGAAGCAGCAAGCTGAACATCCGCCGATCGACTGGTCCGTTATGTTACAGCGACTTCGAAGACCCGCCAGCCGTTCCGCGATTGACCAAAGTGAGATTCGTGATACAATCCCCGAGTTCTTCCACTCCGGACCACGACCTCAGCGAGGACGGAGACGCTGCAGCCGAGGATTCGGAGGACATCGGTACTTTGGCGAATCGGGAACCTGTCGACGCACCTGCCCCTTCCCTGCAGCTGACAGAGATCGTGGAGAACGAGGAATTGGAGGAGGTGGAACAGATCGGCGAACGTCGGCAGACCTCTCGCGACTCCGACGAGTTCGGTGACGTACCTTTCAGCACGGTTTTGAAAACTCACGACGACAGCGACGAGGCTCCGTTCGAATACACCTGTACTTCCATAGATCTAGCCGATCGGGGATCGTCCGACGAGAACGACGATGCGGGCACTCTTCCGGAGGAGTCCCTTTGTGGCTCGACTTCTCTGGAATTGCAGGATCGATCCTTTGAACCTAGTTGCCCGGCTAATGCATTCGAGTCTGCGAACGCGGACGGAGCAGAGAGAAGTTTGACGAGATCGGGAACAGAGTCTCGGCCCGGGGATGCTTCCGCGTTGGGTAAGGTCGAAGAGAATTGGCCGAGGGGGGCTGAAAAGGATAACGGAACGGTGTCGGACGCTGCGATTGATTTTGCTCGACGTACCGAGGAGCGTAGAGTCAGCGAGAATAAAATAGAACCGCGGATCCAATCATATTCGTCGGAAGTATACGAGGATGCTAGCAATCGTTTCAAAAGTATCGAGGACACGCTCGCGAACGAACCGCTGGACGTCGAACAGGAATTAACGGTGGAGGATCGATCGATCGGCGACCAAGGCGTCGACGCAGGCGAACAGAAATTCAGGATGAACGAAAGAATAATTGAATACGATCGGACGTCGGTAACGAACGACGAGCTGTGGCGAGATACCTTCTCGAAAAGCATAGAAATGGATGTGGACGAAGAGGAGTTTCCGGTTGAGAATCAGGACGAGTCGTCGAATAAATCGAGTCAGGACTACAAGCGGAAAATTTTCGTCAGCGAATCGCTCCGGAACATCGTAGCTCGCGACGACTTCTCGTCGATCGACTCCGAACCGAGAGACTTGGAAACCGTTGGCGCATCTTTGGGCAAACTGGACTTTGGATCTCTGGAAGAGTCTAGCAGGAAAGACTCCGTAGACGCGTCGCATTTGGAAGACGATTGCGAGAACGACGAACCCGTCAGGCGACCGGTTAGCCTGCCGGTTAGCGTTCGGAGGAACTCGTTCTTGGAGCAGATGCTCTGCGAAGACGAGGCCGGTAGTTGGCCCGGGACGATGGGATGCACGATCGTTGCCACTCATCCGAAATCGTGCCCGTCGGTGATCAACGAGGAAACGATCCCTGCCATCGAGGAGGAGAACAAAGCGACGTGTCAGCTGGTCGATTCGATCAAGACGGGCATCGCGATCCATAAAGCGTGGTCGAAATTCAAGGACAACCCGAAGAAGACCGAGATCATCCCGGTAACCAAGCCGAGATCGCCTGCGATCGTTCCGAGCAAGAAACACGCCGGCGAGGTGAAGTGCGACGTGCTGAACGAGTTGCTCTCCAACTTCAGCAGCATCAAGTTGAAACCGGTGAATGCTGGGAAACGCGACGGCGTCTCCAACGAGAACAAGGCTTCTTCGGTCGGCAATTACGCCGACGATAATCAAATTCCAACAAAGTTCTCGCGCGTCTCAAGAGATGCGGAGTTAATGGACGAGTCGTCGGAGTTCAGCTTCGCGGACGCGTCTGCAACCGTCAAGGTCGTCAAGGTGGACGTGCACAGGTCGGAGTTAGGCGAGGACGAGTACAACGCGTCGAGGATAGCGAAGAGCGTGCCGGAGCATCGGGAAGAGCCAGGGTGTTCGAGAAAAGATGCCGGGAAGGGCGACAGGGTGGCAGGATGTGGCGAAAAGACTGACGCGGAGGATCGCAACGACGAGGAGCTCGACGACGGCGAACGGTTAGATTTAAGCAGCAGGACGGGTAGCGGCGCCAAAAGTGCCATAGCTAGGAGGATTCCTCGACCCCGCTGTAATAATAATGACAATAACAGGGCCGTAACACCCGTAGCTGTAAGTGACGACCAATCATCCCGCGACACTGTAACAATAACACCCGGTAGAGTTAGAAGCTTCGTTAAGTACTACGAGATTCGGCGCGAGGCAACGGTCGACAACGATTCTAAAACTAACGATAGAGATAAACTAGATAGAGATCAAGTGCCAGGACACCGGTCGGTGAACAGCATCCGCAGGGGCCTGGAGGCGAAGGCGATCGGAGCGAAGTCCACCGAGTTCCAAAAGGACACCTTTCACGCGTCGATCCTGGCCGATGCAGGCGACGAGGCCGCGACGAAGGGTCAGTCGACGATCACGGAGATGATCCGGGAGAAAAATCGCTATCGATCGAACAATCTCGGCGTCGAGGAAGCTCCTGGATCGAAGCGAAGGGAAGACGAGCCGCAAATGTCTCCCGGCGGCTCGACGGCGCAGCCCGGTAAGGTTAAAAGGAAGAAGTCTGTGAAGTTTCAAGGTGGACACACTGTGATCGGTGCGAAATGTTCTCAAGATGATGGTCCCGAGGGGAGCTCCGCGAGCCAAGTCACGAAATCACCGAGAAAGAGGAAGGCTCCCGATAGACCGACAACAGCAGAAAATCCCCCGAGCGGATCCGGAGGTCCGGACACCGTCGAGAAGAAGGAATGGCTGGACACCGACGCCTGGGTTTTCGACAAACGTGACATTGCTGCACAGGTAAGCCGTTGCAGTCGTTCTTGGCAATGTTTCTCGGTCCGAAGTTCGTGAAAAGAAAGTTAAGTCGTGTAACCCTTCGAAGCACGGAATGTTAGAAGGTAAAATAAAGAGGTGGGTGAAAATCCTACCGTGAATAAAATGCGAGCAGTTTTTAACACCACCGTGCCTCGAAGGGTTAAGCAATATACCGGCAATTAATTGGAGTATAAATGATAATTTGTTTAAATTTTGTCGCAGATACAAGCCGCAGCGGAACGCGGGGAATGTTCAGGTATTAACAGCTTCGTTCCAAATCCAGATACCCCACGCCTCGTATTCTATTGTACTGTATAGTTAAACGTAGTTTCTACAAGCTGTTGTCGTTGTTTCCTCGAATCTCGGCGAAATTTAATCGCGACGTTTCGCAGCGTCGGTGTGCCGTTAGCTTTCGACGCTTTTATCCGAAGCTTCAACCCAAGAACAGATTTTCTAGTGATTCGCGAGATCGATCTCGAATTGGATTCGATCGGTACGTTGGTCGAGGTAGCAGTACCTCGCTGACCGGGTCGCCGAAGGGTAAAGGAAAATTCGAAGAAACGACTAACCGAACGATAGCCTCTATATCGAAATTGATCCGTCGGTGTCGATGGTCTATTTCGAAGTCTAAACGCTGAAGACAATAAATATATTAACACGTTCGAGCGAGGACACGAGATCGCGTGGCCCGTGAGTGGAATCGACCACCCGAATAAAAATCGATCTTATCGCAGAATGTATTTTGTACACGCTGCCGCGGACGTTTCGTTTTTTACTGAAAATGTTACGGGCAATGTTGGTTGATCGGCGAAAATCAGATTGGTCGGTTGGCTGTCAGGATTTCGAGAATCGGAAGATTTAGCGGATAAACGGATTTTTCGGTCAAGTGCATCAAACCGCGGCTGCTATTTGTTCGATTCACCCTGCTCGTTTCCATGGCGATCCTCGTAATTTCTTGCGGCATTTTATTCCGACTTATTTTACGTATTTCTGGATAATGGGGCTCGCCTGGATTTATTATACCCTCGACGAGCATGAGCTCAACGAAAACAAGAAACGGTGCAATTTGTGGCGTTGTTCGAATCGGCACATTCCTCGGCCAATGGAAACATTGAATTCTTGGACCTTAGACAAACTATACTTTTAAATAGATTTATCATGGAACTAGTGAGTATCGGAGACAATTTAGTATCATTTTCAATTGTGTTCTATTCCCTTTGTCGAGACAAAATGGAATCCGATCGTACACATAGATAAATTCAAACTCAAACGACTTTTTCGTCGTCTACGTAGACTATTTGTAAGATATTTTTAATGAATTTACAAAAATGATTACTCGTCGCATCTAATCGTTGACGATATATTTTATATTCGATTCTAATAAATTATATTCGTCGAAGCATTCCGAACGCTTCGGTGCAGCAGCGTCGTTTGTCTCCGAATTGTATAGACTTGTTAATTTCAGTATGCGGAACGTATTCGACGACAATGCGTGTAGATAATTCATAAGTTGTAGCAAATTAATTACTCGTGACCGCTTTTGCAACAACGATCAACTCGAAATCACGTTTAATCGGTATTTACGACTCGATCTCGTGCAACGCAAGTTTCGCGCGTGAAGCGCACACTCGATAATGAAACTGCATCTAATCTCGGACGATGCAACGATTATTAAACATTGCTGGGTTCCTACAAATTGCACTCTACCATGCTCAAAACACGCATTCGCACACGAGCCAACCAAAGTACTTGAAAATTATTAGAAATTACAGCTGTTAAATAAAACGCTTCCGAACGTTTTTATTTTAAAGAACGAGCAAGACACATTTTTCCGTACGCTCGGATGGACCAGAGTAGAATTTGACAAACGGCTCTAAAGCTACCGCGTAGAAAGAAATACGGAAAATAATTTTTGTACGTTAAACGAATCCAAGAAAAATCGAATCCGATGCAGTTTGGGAACGACGACGGTAAAATTCGAGAAAATCGCAAAGAAAAAGAATAGGAGAGAGCGAGAGAGAGGGAGGGAAAGAGAGAAAAGTATTTCTCGTCTCGCGTGCTAAGAATCTGTTCTTCCGTTCGTTTGCTAGTTTCGTTTCGATCAGAGTTTTCGTTTGGCAATGTACACGGCCGTGTATCGTCGACCAGAAACTTGTACGGCGAACAGCTTTTAGCTCTGTTATTGTCGCAATCATCCTAAAGCGACAACCGATAGGAGGAACATTGTTTTTCAGCGACCCGGTATAATCGCTAAATAATTCGCTGCCGCGTATCCCCGTTGCCCTGTGCATATTCGAATTATTACGTGAAACAGGGAGTCGTTTACGTGGCCGAGTAGCGGCGAAATAATATACTTGTTGCAACCGTTGCGTTATGTATTCGTGTTGTGATCGATTTAATGCGTATCAAATAGAACGCGTTTTCCCGCGCAAAAGTACTCCCATTTCGATATCCGCGGATGAACGCAATCGACCGATCGATCGGCGGGTTGTACGAGGAACGCGCGAATCATGAATTCGACCAGTGCCTAAGTTTGCGCGTTGCCGACATCCGGACTGGACCGACCGACCGGAGGAAGACGGAATTAAAGTTTGCGAAAGTGATTGCAGATTGCGAAAAAGGAACGCGAATCAGAGTTCGAGATCGAGACATATCCGTGCCGATCAAAATGAAAGTACTTTTCGAAGAGCGTACACGCGGTAGATGACGTAGAGGTTATCTTATCGTTTCTCGAAGTGTGCAATTCGTCAGCCAAATGAGACTCAACGCGGTGTGCGATTACGCAATTGTTTTATTTTCCTCTGTTGATTTATTCTTAAGTACGACGACGATTGAAACGAGTACGTTAGTTACTGTATACCGTATACCGTCGTCTCGGAAATATTGCGAGTTCCTCGAGAGAGTCGATTCGTGAGGTTATTTTAAGGAACCTTCTCCCTTGCGAATTTGCAATTCGAAGGTTCGCTTTCGATTGGTGGACGGAAAAGCGCGGACCAATCGAAATGCGCCTGCGACTAACGTTGGCTCGTCCAATGGCGACGCTCGGCGGGATCCGCGGTTGCGTTCACACCGGTCCGCGCGTGTTGTTCATGGTTCGAAAACGAAGCCGCGCGCGAGATGTTCGCGAAGGAAAAAGTGTCTCGGAATATCCTCCGGAATCTTCCTTTTCGAGGGACTGGAACGTTTTCGGGACATCCTGTAGGAGAGCAACCGTGTCGTTGACGTTGACGCCTAGAATAGGTAAACGAGATGCTTCGTACGACTTAGTATTACCGTTCGAGAGTCGAGACCCGAGGTTCGGAAAATTCGGAACGTTCGGTATTTCGGGAACGCCGCGAAAGCTTTCTTATCCGTCAAAATCTAGCTGCCGGAATTCCATTCGAATTACATTCCCATCGTACACGCGATTCCATGAAAGATTTTTCTCTCCGTGATTTCCCTCCAGAGATTTCTCCGGCAGCGTTCTGACCGCGTTTCCGAGGGAACTAATAATCTGACCGTAATGCACCGCTAGAGATGTCATTTCCGATCGTAATTCCGATAGCTCCAATACGCTTTGCAAGGGAAATTTCGTTTTCGGTCGTGCTCGTATTAATCTGTAATCGATGCGAGTCGAACGGGAAGATATATAAAACATATATTCCTCGGAACTTTCGTTCGCCGAGGAGAATCAAGAAACCTCGACGACACGAAGCTAGCCGCAGTAGAATCGCAAAGTTTATTCGTCTCGCTTGTGTCGTGTACCGTAGAGCTATCTCACTTTGTCTTTCAGCAATTTCAATGGCAATTCTCGTTACGTTCGTCGACGGGGAATCGTTGGTTAAGGTAAAACTGCAAAACATTAATGCCACAAAACCGTCGCGACGGTCTCGACTCTCCGAACATTATATACACACAGTTACAGTTATTCGTATTTGCACCGTGTGCAGATATTCAACGGAAGATTTTTAGTCTCTACGTAAACCGTTACACGTTCGATTCTGTTTTATCGACTGAGCTAGCTTAAAGGGAAGAATTCGATGTAATATTTTGCCGAAATAATTGGGATGCTGTGCCAATCGCACGCGAGCGTCGTTTATTAGGTTAGGTTCTGTTTCCCCGGGCTGTTAGCTCTTTCCTACGTATACGATGAGTTCGCAAAGACCGACCGGATAGAAATCGAATAAGGGAATCACGAATTCTTTTGTTTCTTCGAATTCGTCGCGGAGGCGAATGAATTTAACTGTGTCTATATGTCTATAGAGATACGTAATGTATATGTAATATACTTGTACAAGATGAATGTGAGTATTATTACACGATAATTGTTCTGTAAAACGCAATGTGACTTGTCCCCCTACCACTCCCGTATACACACACGTACCCCCCCACCACCCCCTGTCCCGGTTCGTTATACGACCTTTTATAACGTTAATTTACATAGCTAGATAGCGAAAAAAAAGGCACGGGAAGCCTGAGTTGTGCGAGATAAATCGCATTTAGGAGGGGTGTTACGTGTAGCAGCGCACTTTGCTGCCACGCGTTGAAAAACCAGTAAAACGCGATACAGTGGAATTCTCTTTCGCCGGCGTTGCTTTCGACTAATTCGCTCGGACAATACAGTCCTCTCTTCTTTCGTCTCTTTTATTCCGGATTAAACGAATAGAAATGCGATTATTCGTTATCAATCGGCGCGGGTCCTTAAAAAGCCAGCCGACTTTTCGAGCAGCTGGTACAGGCACGTCTGAAAAGAGGTTCCATCTTGAAACGGAGAAGAGGTGCTCCCTTCATTACGCTCGCGATACTCCATTATTTACGTGGAATCATTCAAAGCTTCTTTTAGACTTTTAGTGCCATTATTTCGCAGCATTCTCTCTCGAGCCCTTTCACCGCATTCGCGTATTATTCGCCGGTGTCGTTCCAAAGCCGTTTTTTCGAGGTTATAATTACAGTAACACAACTCGCCGGCGTTTCCTCTTCAATTTTAATTAAAACCATCGCCAGTCTAGCTTCTCTATCGATACCAAGCCGTAATCGCGTTTAATCGAACTCGAATAATTATTCTTTTCGTCCTTGTCGTTCCACAAGCCGTTTTCGAGGCGATGCTTACAGTAACACGACTCGTCGACTCTTTAATTTAACCCTTGGCGCTCCAAGCAATTTTAATTCCAAAATCGAGACACTTCTTTTTACCTAGAACAGTTACATTGTACATGGTTCATTTACTGTCGTGAATATCAAATTTATTACTACTATTCGTACATAGAACAGTTGAATTTTTCTTGATTTCTTAAATGCAAACGTGGCAATGTAATAGTTGTTTGAAATAATAGTATGGCAATTTTCAGTGTCTCCTTAGAGGAGCCATTGGACCGCTCTAAGGGTTAAGCTATATTCATTCAGCATCATCGCAGTAGAATCATTATTATACGTTGACCGGTGACAAAGTCTCGCGGTTCAAATAAACCGAGAACGAACGAGAACGCGAAAGAAGCGTCGCAAGAAAGCTCGCTCGAGGAATCTGCTGTATCCTGTTGCCTGTGTACGTCGCAGACCCTAGAAAAACAGGTTAGTTACTCGCAGAGGGAAGAAGGATCGCAGAAAAGGATAAAAGTTTAGACGAATTTACCGAGTAAGCTTGTTCGTACGTTTTTAGACGCGATTACGGTTTTGTAACATTCCGGACAGAATATGCGGACGCGAGAGGTTTGCGCGCAACAAATACGCCCGGTAATATGCGATAAAACCGCATCCGCGGATAATCAACGTTTACGTTGTCCCCTCGTGACGATTGTTCCCCAGCAATAAGTTATTTTCCATACTGCGACCATACTCGAATCGACGAAAATTTCCGCGATTTTTAAAAAAGCGCGTGCGAGGTCCGTAGAGCAGATCGCGACGTCAAACGGACGCCAAAAAGCCGCCAGACTTTGGCGTCGCAAAGAGGGCAGGTCGGTCGCACCGAGAACGGGACCTAACCTTGCCCTCTTCGCGACGCCAGCTTCTGGCGGCAATCTGGCATCCATTTGGCGTCGTAATCCGTTCTCCAGACCTTGGCGTCGGATCCTGGTGGCTGCCGTATCCGACTGCAAAGTTTCCTGGCAGATCCGTAGCATTTTGCTTGTCGGGTTGTTTCCGTTTGCGAGAACTCGCCGGGTCCTCCTCTTTTCCTCAGGGTCGAGCTCTCCCGTTGCGAAATCGCTGTGGATGAGTAACGAGAGGATTCATGTCAGAGTATAAATTTTTGGCACTCGCGTGTCTCCATCCTGACTCACCTTGTGCATAAATGTTGCGCAAATGGGACGTCTATTAACGGCCACCGCTATCGATTAAACGACACATTCGATCTATAATTCTTCCTAAATTTAGGGAAGGATTAGTTATAACCGGGTCTTCCAACAATATACCCCGGCCAAGCATGCACCGCAATCGATACCTCGGAACCAGTAATTAATATTTAACAAAATCCAGCCGTGTAAAAAGAAGCGACGGCAAAGGAATCGAAATTGGAACGCGCGCGTCGCCCGGAGAAACTAAAATAATGGATCGTTAGCTCCGGAAAAATTCGTTACGTGGATTTGACAAGGCATAAAATTGGCTGATAACTAAAATCGGACACACGGTTGCGCGCGACTGCTATTACGCGGCCGGAACTTCCGGTAAAACTACGAAATAACACTTGCCAGATTTCTGAAAAGAATTACGCGCCCGCGCGAGAGAGAGAGAGAGTTTTGTAATAAACTCGATCGGAATCCACGGTGGTCGATAAAAATCAGCGTGGAACTGTATTCCGGCCGAGAGGAAAACGCGATAAACTGCGTGTTGAGTTTCAAGAGCCGACGCGTGTATCGTCCGGCGGTTTACCGTGATCGAATGTAAACAAATTTTCAATGGACCATCGATCCACGATGGCTACGCGCGGCTTTGTCTTTGCAAACAATGTCGCCAGTCTCGAACGCCTGGAACACCTCTAGCACGGTCTAGATTGTCCGGATCCTCGCGTCAAGTTTCTCGTCGCACTGCCGGAAACTTCTAATGAAACCGTTGATAAAACTTGCCACCAGACTTCCAGCCACCCGAGTTGAACGCCATTAACGATGCAAATCGCTTAAACGCTGAAACCACGTTTCTAAAATTAGCTATTCTTAAGGAACGACTCCGCCAGTCCATCAACTGCTCTAATCAACCGCGATAGACCAATTTCCACCAACGAATTGGACTTCGTCTTCGGGGGACGCAGAAGAAGCGATCGAACAATCAGGACTACCATTGTACGATTCGTGGAAGATTTGCGTCTCCGTCTGTCTGGTCCGGATCGGAAGAGGCACAAAACTTGAGAAACCGGCCGCTTCGAAGGCGATCGAAGATCGTTACGAAGAGCTTATCGAAGATCCACTTCCAGCGAGGCTCCTCCGTGATCGAGAAGAGCAAGCAACGAAGATTTAGAAACGCTTGTGAGAAATAAGTACTCCATCGATCATCGCTGACAGAGGATCACTGTGGCGGCTCTACCTTCTGCACTCACCAACAGAAGGACAATAGGACGAGACCTTCCCACAAGTACCTGATCCGCCTCAGATTCATGTACAAGGTATACAACAGGGTGCACAAATTAGTCCGCACGATTTTTCAGCCCCTTTGGGTGGTTGGACAGAAAAGTGTGCGCCATCGACACACAACGTCTTCAACCTTTTACTTTATCTTCGTCTTAACTCCAACTTTGTTACATTTATCAACCTCGACTTTGTCTTCAACTCAAACTTCGTCTTCCTCCCCCAGGTGAAGGATCTCAGGAAAAAAGAGGGAATCGAACGCAGGACTTTCTGCTCGTAGCCGATCGACCACCGCACTGAGCCACGTAGTCCTCCGGCTCCTTGCTAATCTCCCAACTTGTATTTGGCCTGGGGAGTCCTGATCCCACAATACGTGCTACGAGATCAGCAGCAAAAAGGAGCAGCTTCGACACGGCAGCGTCATCCTCCTCGGATTCTGACCTGGATCGTCGAACACGGAGACCTAGATATCATTCGTCGCATTTCCAACAACGGAGCAGTTATTTTACGCCCGTGTTCGCAAGGAGACACAAGGCAGTCGATGGTCTCTCTGGGATAAGTTAGTCCAGCGCGTTTTTACCTGTCGGAAAAAGCAGGAGAACCTGCGGGGCCGTCGGAGAGCGGGCGATATTCGTGACACGATCCACGTGCCAGCATTCCTGCATCCTAGCCATTGGATCCCGCGGGATTTATTTTCGGATCGGTATGACGCCACCGTGGGTTTACACGGTGGCGGCCAAGCAGCCGCCGAGAAGCCTTCAGTGAATCCGCGGCTAGCTCGCAGCGCGTCCCACGATCAACGATCCACGATCGCAATGCCGCGCACCTTGGAGGATCGATCGATCGATCTTACGGTTGGTTCGCGAAACGGGTCGCGAACCGTGTTCGCCTAGTCCGCGGAATTCGGAGGTGCGTTTCGTTCGACCGCAAATCGGCCACCGATCGCTCTTCTCTCCTCTCGGAGGTTCGCCGAGCCATGCCGCAAACGCGATGCCGCGTTCCAGTCCGAATCGCAAGTTGGTCTTCTTCGACGTCGGCCCTCCAGAAATAAATTAGCGGCCGCGAAAGTCAGGATTCGCCGCGACGGGCCGTGCGGAATCGCGTTTCGAGTCGGATTGCGGCCACCGGGATATGTAAACAAACGTGCCGCGGCACCGCGTTGTCGCTGTTGGAGATTTTTCCTTGGGAGCCTGGTGTAATCTTTTTCAAAACAGGATACAGAGTCCCATTAGTCGTCCCCGGAGGAGTTTCGCGTTGCGGCAGACGTCGGTGTTGACAAAAGAAAAACGAGAGCACGGGACTGCAGATAAATAGTTATTCTTCGGAGCAAATATCTCGGCGGTTTTTCTAAAAGCCGACGCGGGACGCATTGTTCCGTCGGTGTTTCGAATGGGTTAAACTTTCGAGCACTGTTCCCAACTGTTAACTCCGATAGCGTTGTATTCGTACTTTTTCGGTAGAAACAATCGCGCGGCTCTCGCTATTTGTAGAATCACACGCGCCCGTTGTGTGTCCTATTTATCCGAAAACATCGGTCGAAGATACGAGTAGCGCGACTCTCGAACCGGCTGTCGTACCGTTGGATATCGCAGTTTGCGACTCTGCCAAGTGGAGCCACATATTTTTATTTGCATTCTGTTGCACCCAACGCTGTGGCGAATCGAAAAAACCGGCTGTTCCGGTGGAAATTTCATCGATCGTCGAACGTTGTAGATCGATTCCTCGTCGTAGATCTTCACGGGCTTTTTTGTTTCGTTTCGGAGAGCCTCGAGCTGTGTCTTACGAGATATTTTGAGATGCGCGCATACAGATACGAATACAGATACGCTCGCTCACGGGACGGCCGCGTTCCTGTCCAATCGAAACCGGGACAAGCCTGAGTTTCGTGATTTGCGATCCCATGGCGGCGAACTTGGTCGAATCTCGCGGGACCGCGATTCTTTTTCAGGAACAGTTCCCTTGCATTATTGATCGTTCGCTCTCGGTACCGTGTTCTCGTCTCTGCGATCTTGGATCGCTCTGATATTAATTCCACCGGCCGAAAACAATTTTCCGATTTGCGATTTATCCGCCGAATTTCAGAAAGTATCTTTTTCCGCGTTCGTCTCTCGGTCCCGGGAGGATCGAACTGGCAATGTTTCTTGTTTCTGGCGAAGCGGAGATTCGCGCGCGAATTCGCGCAAAAAGTAACCGCGAGCGGGCAGGTTAGCGAAACAGCGTTTCGGAAGCATTCCAAAGTCGATCTCCCTCGATTCTGACAAGCTGCCAAACGTCTGAGGTCGCGTTACGTAAACGATGTAATATTCATTCGATTCCGTCGAAGAATGATTCCCGGCCCGGTCTTTCGTTGCGGCCGATATCTCTCTAGACGATTCGGCAAGATGGGAGCGGGGTATGTCGGTTAGGCGGGGCATGGTTCGGCGAAACGAGACGCGGGAAAGATAGGAGAAGCGATGCCGAATTGCGACGTCCGTTTCGCTCGCCAAAACGGTCGAACAAGCTAGCACCGTCGATGTGTCCAAGTCACGTTACTATTTTCTAGAGCGACGAATATCGGCGGTCGGTTTCGCGAAGTGTCGTTCGAACGCCGAGGCGCGTGTCGGTATCGTCCGCTCTGGATTTCGACGGTGAGGAAAGATGAAGAACATCTACCCGACCATCACGGCGAACACGTGCGCGACGGAAGAGGAGGAAGACGCGGACGAAGCCACGGAGCCGGTGATTAGGCTGAAACTGGACAAGCCTTTAAACTGGGACTGGGAGCTAACCACGTCGGCGGACACGGTTCCAGTGATTCAGTTGCTGGACAAGAATGGCCGTCTGCTGGTCGAGACGACCGGAAGGACCGCGCAAAGGGCTCGGGGATCCTTTCGGGAGGGTCTCAAGTCGTACGAGGAGTTTCCGCCGGGCAGGCAATCCTCGGAGAGGACTCCCACAGCCTCCTCGTCGTTCTCGTCCAGCTCGGTCTCGAACTCGCCGGTTCCCGTGCAAGGCAACCGGAACATGGACGGGTTCAGCACAAAGTTCGGCAGCTGCGAATTTGGCTACAGGCCTCGCAAGTCGAAGAGCGACGTCACCGTAAAGGAGAGAGAGAAGAGCCGCGGGAAGAAGAGACACTCGGGTGGACCGGAGCCGACGCAGACGACGACGCAGCAGAACGGACAAGGGAGGATCGCGGCGAAGAAGTACTCGCTCGGCGACTATCTCCGTCAGCAGATCATCGACGATCTCAGGACGAAGAGCACGTTCCGTAGGCGTCCGGAGGAGATCGCGGAGGAGAGGTGCAAGAAGATGAAGGCGTACCTGAGGAGCCAGAGCGAGACGCTGCCACGATTGTTTCACGTAAAAGAGGAGGAAGCCGGCGAGAAGTCCGCGGAGTCGATCAACGAGGACGAGACCAAGGATCGGAGGGTCGAGGAGAAGGGTCTCGAGCGTCTTCGAGAAGCTATCGGCGAGGAGGACGGAAAGCGAGGAGCCTCGCGCGTTGTCAGAAGCGAGACGGAGCCCGCTGTGTTTGGAGGCGACGTCGGACACGAGGAGTTGAGAAAGGTGAGGGCGTTCCTGCAGAGAAAGCTGCAGCAGAAGATGGACCAGGAGAGGGCGACCGGCTCGATTCCATGCGAGGGTTCCAGGGAAGCCGGGAACGAGATCCGAAAGAGGTATTCGGATTACAGACAGAGCGAGAAGCCGAGGGGAGGTTATCGCGCGCGCAAGGTGCGCAGCGAGACGAACATCGTCAGGTACGAAGCCAACCCGGAGACCCTTCGGAAGGACGGGCGGATATCGATCAAGCAGTCGGAGAGAGAGAGATCCAGGTCGAGGAACGGGAGGACGCGTTCCGAGGATTCGGCGAAACAAAAAGCTTATCAGCGATCGATAAGCGACGCCGTTTCGAAGACGTCGGACGCCGCGGAGGCGAATCAACGGGGGAAAGTTCAAACGAGGGAATCGTCGGAGAAGAGGAAACTTTACCGTAAGACGAAGAGCGACGTTTTGTTCGGGCAAGCGGGTAGCAGCCTGGACTCGGAACAGGATCCGGAGAACCTGCCGAGACGCGTGCGAAGTCAGGACAACGTGAACGAGTCCTGGCGCGGGTACAGGGAGCGAAAGAAGCTCGGCAAATCGCACCGGGATTCCGAGAGGGAGGCGAAGGAGGAGGATTTCATGAGTAAGCCGCGCTGGAAGGACCTACAATCGGAGCCGTGCTCCTTCCGGGATTGCAGGATCTGTCAGAACTCGCGAAATTGCGTAAATCCGTTGCAGCAGCGGAGCGACAACGCCGGGACCCTCGAAATCCCGCAGGATTGCCCGGCGAAAGACGGTGCCGAGACGTTGCGCGGCTGTTCGGGCGACAGGCCCGGCACCAGTCTCCAGGAAAATTACCTGGTGATCGATCGGGACTCGAAAGACCGTCCGGTCGATCCCGCGATCGCGAACGTTCGGCCGGGATATCGCGGGGTCGGCTCGTGCGACGCGAACTCGCCCGACTGTGGTTACAACACGATCCCGAAAGAGGATTTCAAGGATTACCGGGAACTGTATATGCGATCGAACGTGAAGAAAAGCGATACGTTTAAGATCGTAGACGGCAGCGAAGACCCTGAAGAGGCCGACGGGGATGCGACCGATTCGAAGGTAGACGAGGGATCGGTTGATAGTTTCGGATGCTCGGACACGCAGGGCTTGCTGACGAACAAGTCCAACGAGGACATCGCAAGGGATTACTTCAAGCGAGTTTACGAGCTGCTCAAGAAGCGGCAGGAAGAAGCCAGGAGGATCCAGGACAGGCTCGAGACGCCGGGATGCGACGACTCGTCCTCGTCTAATTACGCGGAGAAAGTGCAGAAGAAGAGACCGCGTCGCAGGAAAAAGGAGCGCAACGGCCAAGGTAAGAAAAGCGCTCTTATAATTCGTGCTTCGTCTCCGAACGAGTCCTCGACGCGAGGAACGATCCGCCGTCGATTAAACAAACCATGAAAAATTTAATTAATCCGCTGGCCGTCGCCTCGGCCGTTTCCCGAAGTTGGGCCGGTTCTGCGAGGATATTCGGCAAATATTTAATATCCGGCAGGATCTCGAGGCGACGAGCGACGGGCAACCGGCCGAAAATAATTATTGCGAAAGTGGAGTCGGAAGAGTTGATTACGGGAAAGCTGCCGGATAATTTTGGGCAGAAGTCGCCGTCGGTTGTACGGCGGACGGCCGACGTTGGTCCTTACGGCGGGCTTTCAGCCAAAGAGATTAGTGCCGCGCCTTCGGCCAGGAAGTCTCGCGGAAATCAGCGAAAAGCTTCGCCGCAACTCATCGTCGCTCTCCCAGATATAATCTCATTACCGTTGTCTTCCCCCTTCTTTCGCCGTTCACCGGGCATGGTCGTTTAATCGGCCCGAAACGTTGGAGGAGCTTGAAATAATTAGCAAGCTCCCCATTCTTCCCTCGGCTTCGAAATGCCACGCACGCCGCTTTCGAGCGTGTTCCCTCCTTCGGGATCGACAAAATTCTCCGCGTACAACGCCTGAAAATTGTCTGGAAGATTTCGAAAGTAAACTTCCTTTTTAACAAATAATTTCGTCGTGCGCGAAGGCGTCGGAAAGAGAACATAGCCCGTAAGCTTACACGCCGGCGGATGATATCGGGATCGTGTAAGCTGCGGGAAGCTTATTGCAAGATTGATGACCACGGTGCGCTGGCATAACCTCGCTTATCCGAACGCGGGGAGCCGTTCGTGGAACGGATGCTCGAGGAGTTTGCTTCGGGGTTCGGCATTGATTGGCTCGTACGAGCATAGCTTCGTTTGTTGGAGCAAGCGAACGCTCGATAGCGAACTATTCCAACCGCGGTTTACGAAGACAAAGTTTCAGCCGCGTCGGCCGATTATTTAACAGACGGTATCCCAACCAGGAGAATAGATAATTTCGATCGGATCGTTCGGCGGTTACGCGAAAGTATCCGGCGCTCGTTGTCGCCCAACTATCGGCTTCGTCCCCGCCGAACGCCGTTCCGCAGACGTTTACATACAGCCGGAAATATCTACTTGTTGCTAGACGCGCGACGATGTATATTTCGCTTTGGCAGACGAACAATTCGAATAGGTGCGCATAGGTCGAGACTCGTCCGAACATCATCGCCGGGTATACTATCCGGGAAATGCCAACAATCTCGACGACTATCCCGATCTTTCAAAATATTCTACCTGCTGCAAGCGTCCAATAATTTGTTGCCTCGTCAAGCTAGATTTACGGATCCCGCAAACATTTTCTACGACCTTCCCGAAGCGCTCTGCAATTTCCTTTTCGTTGGAAGAATTTATTATCTGGGAAATGCGAACAATATCGACGACTATCCCGATCGTCC
>CM052095.1:12525228-12549376 GCA_028453745.1 Agapostemon virescens | reverse complement strand
AAAATATTCTACCTGCTGCGAGCATCGTTAAAAATATTCTACCCACTGGCCGCATAAAATAATTTGTCTTCTCTTCAAGCTACTTTTGCGGGAGCCGTTCTCGCGACCTTCTCGAAGCGGTTTCCAAACGCGCAGCGGCGTACAATTTCCTTTACGCTGGAAGAATTTATTATCTGGCAAATGCGAACAATATCGGCGACTATCCCGATCGTCTAAAATATTCTACCTGCTGCGAGCATCGTTAAAAATATTCTACCCACTGGTCGCATAAAATAATTTGTCTTCTCTTCAAGCCACTTTCGCGGGAGCCGTTCTCGCGACCTTCTCGAAGCGGTTTCCAAACGCGCGGCGGCGTACAATTACCTTTTCGCTGGAATAATTTCGAGACGGTTCTAATCGCCGCGAGTAAATTGCCGCTATTCGAGACGGTGCACGCAATCCTCTATCAAAGCCTCCGCCCCGCAGTTCCACGCGATAAGAAGGGTTTAACGAGACCGTCCTCGGAGCGTCTCCCTTTAATCGAAACACAGGTCGCAGCGCGTGTTGTCAGAAACCTGTGTATTCGAAGAGCCTCGGACGGAATGGATTTCGAAGCGGGGACAAGAAACGTTATTCGCCGCGTCGGAACGTGCGAGATCAAAAGCAGCGCTTCCGCGATTACATCCGAGCACGAATTCGATCCGTTTCGGCCGTCGGAATCGAGCAGATTCGCCGTTGCGCGAAACGTGTTCGACGAACGCGGCCAATTCGGCCAGAACTATTCTCTCGGCGAAACTGTTTATTTACACAGCTATTTTCGCTAATATTATGCAAAACTGACCACGCTTAGCAACGTTTCTTTCTCGGACACGGCGGACGTTTACGTAAAGTCGTAAATATGTACTTGTCGTCGTCGCGGTTGTCGCTGTTGGGAGTTTTGCGTCCTCGAGGAACTATTTCCCCAACGTTTCGAAAAGCTTTTCGATCCGTAGGCGATGAACCGAGGCACGAGCACGCCATCGGGCGTGTCTTTCGACCGGTCGACGAAGCTGGCTGAGAAACGCTTGCGAAATGTACACCGGAAAGCTTGAAAACGGTGCGACGTCGAGTGGTGAAAGTCTGAAATCTCTGCGGCGAAGGGAAACTTTGTTCCTCGAAGTGTTAAATATGCGAATGCGCGAAACATTCTCGCGGAAGGAAGCGTACGACGCGCCGGTGAAAGCCGTTGAACGACGAAACGGCGAAGGACGTTTCGCGAATTGCAGAAATGGCGGCGCGGAGCTGCCGGCGAATGTCTTTGAAAGTGAATTTGGCAAGGGACCAACCACGCCATCGTTGACTATTACTTCCCGACACGGTTATAGATTACCGGGTCGGTACGAATATCGAGATCAAAGGAGAAGCTTCGACTCTCTCTCTCTCTCTGCACGTCGTTGCGCAACATTCAGACGCGCGCCGCTGGATCGGAAGAACGAAACGCGTCTGTTTCTCGTTAATTGGAAGTTCATTATTTCAAGATCAACCATGGCGGTTCCTCTTCGAAGCGCGAATTATCGACAGGGATATCGATGACGCTCACAGGATATCCTGGATCGTACGCCGTCATTTCGATTCGCCGACTTCGCCTTATTTAACGAGGAACTTGGAGAACGCGCGGAACGTGTCGCGAGCGTCGACTGTGCCGCGAATGGAATGCTTTGCGCGCTGAATGAAAATTGCAATTAAAACGTCTAACGCGTGCACGGATTAAACTTCGCGATCGGCCACGCTGATACTTTTGTACGTCGAGGAGTAGCGTCGGTAACTCTTCCCAAGCGTTATCAGCTGTTCTTTTCTATCGGTTCCGTCGCGCAACCACGGAAACGACCGGCCCACGCGAAGGAATATAAAACGAGCGAGTTCTTTCGCCCGTTATCGCGAAACGTTCGCCACCTTCTTCCTTTTCGCATAAACGAAAACGAATCGTCCCGATGCGGTCCGATCGGAAATCAGCTCTACCAATTCTATAAACATGAAACCGGAATTTCAAATCGCGGCATTGACGCCATTTGATTAAAGTACACATTAACGTAAAAGTTGAACGAGGTCCATCGATTCCATAGACTCTTCCCGCCATCTTTTTCAACGCTGTTCGACGAGAGAAAAGAAGTCGCTCCTATTCCGAGCAACATCTTTGCCGCACGATTAAAGTGTACACGATACGAAGAGTGTGATTCGTTCAAGAAGCAGAGGACACTATTTTGTACAAAAATTCATATGCACATGGCATAGACTATCGGAAAGATTTCGAGAAAACGCGTCGCGCCTGCGTCCGCTCGCAAATGACACCGCGACGCTGAATTGGAACCGCGCGAGCTATCAGCTTCGCAATTAGCTCCGCAACACGGTCGACGATACGGTTTGATTACATCACGCGAAACGGTCGTATCCATTTCTGCGATGGCGTTCGAAATATATGAATCGACCGCAGCTACCACATCGTTCGAGTTAAAAAGCGCGGCTGTAATTCGAGAGGCGCCGATGCTTCGAGGAAACTCGCAGTTATTCGTCGCAGAAGGACGCCGACGCGTGCACGTTCGCAGCTTTTACGATAACCAAATGGAATAAGTGAAACGCGTTTAATCGTCGGGGAAACGTCGCGTCGGACAAGCGGAGGCTCGGAATATGTCAGGCTGCTAATAAAATAGTCAGGCTCGGAAATTAGGGCGCTCCACTTCTTCGCTGACGTCAGGTGGAAATCTTTCGATGCTAAAACCGTGGTATCCGGTAATAATCTTTTCTTAAATATTGAATCGCGACGCGCGTCGCGGA
This sequence comes from Agapostemon virescens, assembly GCA_028453745.1. Taxonomy (NCBI): domain Eukaryota; kingdom Metazoa; phylum Arthropoda; class Insecta; order Hymenoptera; family Halictidae; genus Agapostemon; species Agapostemon virescens. The sequence goes on along the minus strand of CM052095.1, from coordinate 12,546,586 downwards.
GACCGAGACCCGAAATTGTCGGCAGCCTATTCTCTGATAAGAACGCGTTTAGATTTTGTCGCGTACATCGGTTTCGCTGGCAAACGTTTTCGATGCGGCTGGGAATGTTGAAGCTCTCCGCTCGTGGCACGTTCCCTTTAATTTCCCGCATTTCTGTTGCGAACGTAAATAAAATAAAGCCCCTCGGCCGCGTGTCTTTCGCGTGTTCCCCTTTGTTCGAGGCATCTCGGTTAGTCGCATTGTTTATTCGTTTCAATAGCCAGCCTCGCTTCCTCTCCTTTCAGACGCATCCTTTAATACCCACGCTTTCGGCTCGCGGTAAGAAGCGCAGGGCGCGCCGCTTAGTCCTCGAACGCGAAACCCATTCGCGTTTTCGACGACGCCTTTCCGGCCGATCGAAATTAACGCATTCCAAATTTCAATGAATTCTACGAGATCTGGAATGTTCGAATAATGCCCCCGACAAGTGGAAAATTCCAGATTCTCAGAAAGGACGGGAAAGTTTTTCTTCGATGGAATTTCCACGTTCGGTAATCCCTTTCCCAATGCCACGGCGTTATTGTTCGCGCCATTAACGCCGTCCTCCCGGACAACCTTGCGCTGTTTACTATTGCGAACCCATTAATCCGTCGGATAAATCCTTCGTCTCGCGCTCGCGTTTAAGTCGAAAGAGATTTAGAGGATGAAAGGTTTTGAAACAGCGAACTTGATAATCGGAAATCCTCCTGTCACGACTCGGACTGTTAGGTCTGCAGCCGCGCGTCCGTTTTACACCGGAACATTGTAGAAATAGAGTTTGCGCAACTCGTAGCAGCTCGCTAACTAGCGACATTTCGCTTCGTTAATCCAGCCTTCGCCTCGAAGTTCCAGGAAGGCTTTTATCTGCCTCGGGAATCCGATAATATCGAAACGCCGGCGAAAACAGAAGGGGGAAAAACATTTTTCCGAGTGCCATTTCTTTTCCTCTCGAGCAACGCCGAAGGAAATGTTATTACGTTCGAAGCTTCTGCCCTTGAATCATTCTTTTCGCGGGCTTCCAAGAACACCCGGGGTTATCTGCATCCCATGTTGATAGGAAACGACGTTTTGCGCGTATAGGGTATGCAAAGCTTCTCAAAATAATATTTATTATAATATACCTATATTTATTTAGTTGTGGTCGGAACTGCAGCTTCGAGTTTGTTGTCTTTGGTTTGCAATATTTGCAATATTAACCCTTTGCACTCGAACGGTGACTCTCAGGCACCACTGCTTGTGTCAAAGAAATTCGTAAAAATTTAATCGTTGCAAGGAAGAATAATAGTAAACAAATTTCGTATGCGTAAGATGAAATATATTGTATAGAATGAAAATATTCTAGGTCAGAAAAAATGCCTTGGGGTTGGAGTTAAAACAGCTTCGAGTGCAAAGGGTTAATAATATTTCTGGTAAAGATTGCACAAAATCTAAATAAATGAAATCTCGTGATTTTTACAAAACTATATAATTTGGATGCTCGTTAGGTTTAGCATTAATCGTTGTCTTCGCATAATATGTCCACAGAAAATTGTCTTGCTCTGCTAGAAAACCGCGGACCACAAAGAGAATGTAGTCGCAGTGACCATAGAATAAATCGCAGCGCAGGGGGTTAATTTCCCCTAAATCGAAGTAACGTTCCGTTTCGTTCGCGCAGAAAGATTTTCGGTCTGGGCAAAGGTTGCTTTCGAACGGCCAAGTAAAACGGAGGATATCCGTAAATCTATGCGGATGAAGCGATCGTCGAATTTCCCGTTCGTTTAACGGATTTTTGTCTTTTTATTTGGACGTTTTCGGGGCGCGGAACGTGGCCATGGCGGACGAGAGCCGTCCGGCGACACCTGGGACGAACCGTTTGTCGAAAGACCTGCTGCATTTCCATCGGAAAAACAGTTTTCGGCGAACTAACTGGCACGTGGAATAATACGATCGCTTGGTTCTTTGTTTAGGGGCAACAGCTTTGCGGGGCTTTGCCTCTGGCCCGCTTTGAAAACAGTTGTTGTTGCACCGTCTTCCGAGCGGCTCTCCGTTACACGCCGAGCCGAGAGGACACTCTTTAGCAACACGAACGAGAAAAACGTCGATCGCTCCAACGAGAATTTATTTTCTCTCGCAACATTTGCGCTCGCACGGTTTATCTTATCTTGCCAAAGTAAAGCGACCGGTGTACACGAACTTCGGGCGCCGCGTCTCGAAGCGTTTTGCCGCGAGAGAACGATTTAACGCTCCTTCTAATATTTCTAATTAACCCTTTGCTCTCCGAGCCGAGGAGATTATCTACCGAGGCTAAGACCGAATATTTCCGCGAGTTTTCTGGACGGAAAGTTTAGCTAAACTTTAGAATGCTACACTTTGTCGAGCTTGTTTACAATTGCTTTGGCGTTCCCGATCGCCGGAGTTTTCAATTACACGGCTCTGCGTCCCTTGGATTTAATTTCGTCAGGCGTGAAGCCAAATCTTAACGCGGAGCCGTCGGGATCGTCTTATTGTTCCGGGTACAGCCTTTTGTGCAGAAATCGGGCTCGCAGACAGCCGGATAAACGCGGGAAACCCGGTAAAGGGGGAAAAAGGAGATTCGGCTGTCTGCGGCCAGCCAAACGCGAAAGAAGCCGGTCTCGCGAAAGACAGCGAATAAATCCGCAGAAAACTGACAGATGAATCGTAATAATCGGACCGTGGGAAGCGTCTCTTCTTCCGTCTCCTTGTAATCGGTATTTCGCTCGCAACGATCGCGCGGAACCGCGTCTAAACCGCTTCGCAACGACGGCCCTATCATTTGCTAGGAAGAAGATCGCAGAATCGCGAGAGATTCGCCGAGGATCGTTACAGTCGCGCGAGTACGAGCGATGCGTTCCGTGGTTTCGCGAAAGGGTTAAAGTCCGCGGTTACCGACCGAGTTATTGGCAGTTACTGACCGAGACAGTCGAGCGCAGCGTTCCGGATCCGAATTCTTTGTTCCTCGATCGTTCGTCGCGATGGTTTCACCTTCGCGCGAAACCTCGGCGCGAGCGATAGTCGCCCGAAAGCGTGCGAGACCACCGCCTCGCCGCGTATTCTTTTCTCCCGGAACGACGGGATCAACCCTTTCGCACGATCGTCGCAGCGACGGTGCTCGAGGGCGCGAACGTCGGACGCGCGACGCGAGAAACGTTATGAAAAATGTAGATTCGGAGAAACGTTTCGAGGCCGGAAGGGAAATTGCCCGAAGCGGCGAAAGCGTTCAGCGTGGAATTTTCCGCAACGGCTTTTCCGCAGCGTGCCCGAGCCGCGACGGGAGAGACGGAGAGAGACAGCCGGGGAAAAATTTGTCAAATATATCGGTGGTTCGACGGGACACCGTAACCGATAACGTAAACTAACAATGGGGACGGGGAAGGGGGTTGTCGGTGGCCGCGGGAGCGTCGGAGGAGGGGTGCGCGGGGGGTTCGATTACCCCGATCCAGTTGCAGGACAAGTTCGAAAGGGGTTGCGCGTCGAAAGGTCGAAAGTGGCGAGGACGGCGAGGAGCGAGGAGGAATGGGGTGGAACGGTGTACGGGAGAAGGTGGGGAGCGAGGAAGGGATGACGTTGCGGGGAAACGGTGGGGGTAAGAAAGGGGATGGTACCTGCGCCAGACCCTCGGGCTCGAAAGGGCGGTCGAGTATCGCGTTAACGCGCGACCGACAGTTTCTCGCGAGCCGCGAGCGGTGTCGTACTGTGTCGCTATGCGCGCAGTCTCGCGTCGCGTCCGCTTTGCCTCGCCTCGCCTCGCCTCGCCTCGCCTCGTCTCCGATTCTCCCTTTGCACCTGTCGCGCCGTGCTCAAGTTTGCGCCTCGTTGCTGCCGCGACACGAGTGCGCCCATACGTTTTCGCGCCGTTTTCGCTTGACGTCGCCGACGACCCTCCGTCGACGAGCCTCCTCGCCCGAAATCCGCCCGCGGTCCGGCGACGGCCGCTCCGGAATCCGTCGGCGAAAAACGCGGCGCCTGCACCGTGAACCGAAAGATTCGTGTCGAGTGTTTCGAATCGCTGTACGCGAAGTGTCGTTCTAATCCCGGCGTGTCTATCGATTCGATGCGCTCGGCGATTTTCGAATCCGGAGTGGCGGTTGTTTGCTCTCTTCGCGAGTCATCGTCGCTCTCCCCTTCTCTCTCTCTCTCTCTCTCTCTCTCTCTCTCTCTCTCTCTCGCTCTCCGTCTCTCAATTTGTGCTTGTTCGGGACCGTTCGCGATCCGCATTCCCGCGAGTCGATTTTCGCGAGTGGCAAAAGCCCCTGATCGCCGAAATGAATTACCCGCCTGCTGGTAGCTCGGCCGCTTTAGCCGAGCGCGACTTCCTCGCTCGCGAATGGAAACGAGGGCCGAGCGTGTCGAGGTGAATCACGGCACAGAGACGCGCACACGGTTCTCGAAGAGAGTACTCGGTCTCTCTCCGTTTCGGTTTCGGTTTCGGTTTCTGTTTCGGTTTGAATGCACGCGGTTGCGTCCGCGAGTCGCTTTCGGATCCGCTATTCGCGGCCGGGGAATCTCTTTGTCCGAAGTGAACTGTGACAGAGTTAAATCGTGATCGTCGTCCGCGACGAAGACAACGACCACTACGACGACTACGACCACGACGACGACGAGTGTTGCGTGCGTTGCGAGATCAGAATTCAGGGGAATTCGAGGAATGGACCGCATGGAGGATCCCGTGCAACGTCTCCGCAGCTGTGCAACCAACATCAGCCGGTCGCCGAGGTTACCGAACGAACGAGGATCGCCTTACTCTACCTCGTAAGTGACGCATCATCCTTTTTCTCCTCGATGATTCGCGCGTTCGTTTCTGCACAAGTCGCGCCGTGCCGAATTTTCAGCGAATTCCGCGCAAACTTGACGCCTCCGACCGCCGACTGGGTCGTAAGCAGACATCCCAGGAACGCGACGCTGTCGTTTTGTTCCTTCCCTGTCAAACTCTTATTTGGCTGTCAGCTAATCTTGCTAGCGAAAATTATTCCTGCCAAAACGACGCAATCTCGAGGTACGACTTGCAGCGACGGAAAGTCTGCAAGCTAGGGCTGCGAGAATCTCTCGAATGCCCTCTCAACGTTAACAGCAATTTTTATCGTGTGACAAAGAGTCATACGTATCGCCATCTAATCATTTCTTTCAGGATTATTATGAGGGAGACGATTTTCAATCCCTTGTCGTACCATTTTCTTTGCAACCGATTTATTACGCTATAAGTTATTAGGCTATATATTAAGCTATATTATTATAAAAGATAATTTATATTTTCCACGATATTGTCTTCGATGCTTGAATATTAATTACAGAAGAACAACGTTTGCTTTTCTCTTAAAAGAGAGGCGTAAGCGTTTGTCAGACTTTGTATTTGTAGCTAAAGTTATTACAACATCTTCATCATCAAAACTGTTACAAAAGGGAAAAGGGAATTTATATCTCCTATATCGCTACATCTACTTCGATGCTTAAACATTGCTCACAAATTAACAATATTTGATATCGTCCAAAAAGAAAGACACAATATTTAGATTTGTTAGACTTCAATTAAAATCTTCAACGCCAGTCCGACTCGTTATAATGTGGCCAAAGGTTTGACACGACCGGCGCACGAATTTCGTGCGTTTCGTGCAAAACTGGTCGATTTCATTCGTGTAAATGATCGCAGCTCGCACAATACGCTTACACCGTAACATAATTCGTTTTAGAACGTGTAAATTCGCGTTCGGTGTCGCTGGATTTATGATAATCATTTTCGAGTAAACGAAAAACGGCCACTGTGGTATTTTGCGGAAAGATCCGCAATTCCCGAGACGAACATTTTTAGTTTGCGGAAAGATCTGTGGTTTCGAGGCAATTTTTATTAGGCGCAAAAATGTTGCAGATTAGAAACGAATATTTCTATTTTACGGAAAGATCTGTGGTTTAGAGACGAACATCCTTATTTAGCGGAAATATTTGCAGTTTGTAGACTACAATTTTTATTGAACGCAGAAATGTTGAGTTTGTAGAACTACGTTTTTATTATGAACGGAGATTGGCGGTTTAGAGACGTACATTTTATTTTGCAACGATCGATCGAGTAACGGGTGGCGAGCGTTAGTTTTGTTGGAAGATTTTCCATGGAAAAATGAGTTGTAATTGAAACCGGAGGAAACATAGAACGTAGTCGAGACCATAAGCAAACGTATATTCGTAACGTGCAATTCCTTTCGCGATTAAATATGTCGTCGTTGTTCGGATCGTGTGCGCTGCATTTCCGCGAGCATAATTGCCGCATCCCGGTCCTGGCATCGATAACCGTGCGCTGCGCGTAAATAATCCCGGCCCCCGAATCATTGGATTACGGTCTCGCAAACTTCTGGCATAATTAGTGCGAATATATCGGCGCCGAATAACTATGGATCCTTTCGCAACGGGACACGAATCCGTCCAGCAAAATGGGTTTTGCCAGCTCGGCGCGCGGCGCTGCTGTAATCAAAGAAATATTCCGCGTATTCGATGCACGCCACGGCAGATCGATGGGCATGCAAGGCTCGAATAGGATTTCGCAAACGAAATTCTCGAAAATAACACACACACAGAACCGTTTGTATATCGCTTAAACGCTCGAACGACGATCGATCTTCGTAATCTCCTGCGCGCCGGATTTCCTTAAACCGGCTTTCTTTCTTTCTTTGATCGCCGCAACACAGCCAATAAAGATAAATGTCGGGAACTCGATTTAAGAGGTCCTCCGAAAGGCACGGCGTACTTTCACGGCGCAACAGAGACCCTCCGGACTCGCCTAACTTCTCTAATCTCTCCTGCGTTTTGCAGAACACAGGCGCGTGTCCCTCGAAACTCTTTCAACCCTTCGTGTACTTTCAAAACGTGCAGAATTTTGTAAAACGAAGCGAGACAATGTTATTCGGCTGCACCTCGCGGAAAAATATCGGCAACTCGATTTAAGGTCCTCTGAAAGAACGCGTGACTTCTACAACGAAACTTTGTCGAACGATCTCTGAAACTCCTCCTCTCCTGTCGCTGGTGAATTATTTGCCCAGGCGTTCCCAGACGTTGATCCCCGGTTTAGGAAACGTTGTTGCAAAAATAAAACTGTTTCGTTTAGGAGAAAATATAATAAATCGCTGTGCAAAGGGTTAACGACCGTAGAAATTCCATAGGTTTCTTAGAGACAGTTTCAAGAGCAGTTTAGTCTACGAATTCTAATTTGTTGAGCAACCTTTAAAATTTCAATCGCTTTCAAATTATTTTCTAGACATTCCCAGGCGTTGATCCTCGTTCTTTAGTCAGACTTCTTTATCTAGCTTTATTTTAAAAAAGAATGGTAATATAAAATAAATCGCAGTCCAAAGGGTCAACGACCTAGGCGAACGTAGAAATTCCACAAACATCTTACAGATAGTTTAACGAACGACGAAGTCTAATTTGTTGAGCGACCCCTGAAATTCCAGTCGCTTTCGAATAATTTGCCGTTGCTGAACGGCTTAAAAAGCGCGGTTGCAAAATCGCTGGCGGGCGAAGCGTTAAGAGTGAACGAAAAAGCGAAACGAAGCGGTTGAAAACAGTATCGAAATTGATACGTCGCGTGTCGCGGGCCGAACGAAAGCCCGAGTTAATTTAAGACGATCGGAAAACATCCGCGGAATTCTCGGATGAAACGTACCACCGATTAGTCCACTCGTGTTTTTATCTTCCGCGCGTCACGGGGCCGCGTATAACCGATCGGTGCCGACAAAATGGACACCGCGAGCCACGCCGGTCCAAGAATAGCAACCCGATCGTGTTAGCGTTGCTCGCAAAAGCGATCTCGATTCGAATTCTCGCTATTCGTCCCGACCCGTCCACCGGAGAAGCAGGAAAGCTTCAAAGGAACCCGCGGTTCGGCGCATTATTAAAGTTCTTCGCACCGCTGCCGATTTCGCGCGGCCTTCCATAGTCTGACTCAAACGGCGTCCATTATTTCGCCGACAAACCTTCCGCAAAGGGACGCGTAGAACACGCGATGATTTATCAATTTCCCTTCGAACAAAATAATATTCCATCTGCCCTTTCCGAGGGTTTGCGTGTAAGACGGTTCGAAAGTTAGTCGCGGATTTTCTTCGCGAGGAACGGAGAGCCGGGTCTTTATCAAGCGCAGAATGTCCGAGCAAACATCGCGAAATAAAAGCGACGCGCAAGGAAAGGTGAGAGAGATACCGGTTAAAAAATGGGAGTAAGTTCGCGTCGCGGGAAGAAATAGGCCTATAAAACTTGTACCGCGGCTTATCTTCTAACTGCGTCTAAACGAGCCAACTTCTGCGACGGCCATTTATCCACGGTAGCCGAGGGATCGAGACGCGGAGCAGATAAAAATGTCAGCGCCATATGTTCTCGGGGCTTTGACGGCCGCAACGTTTAATTGTGTTTGTCGCCCACGTCGGCGTTTCTTGAATTGCCGGAGAGAAATCACGCGATTGCGATACGTCGGCCGGTCAAACAATTTTATATACAAGCACGAACGAGAAACAGAGAGAGAGAGAGAGTACATAGTTGCGCATACTAACGTCCGATGGAGGCTCCGTACGGGCTCTTTAAATTTCGCTGATAGTCGGTGGAAATATTTCTCGATACGACGAAGAATGGCGAAGTACATGTAGCTTGTACATCGCGAGGAAAAAAGGAAATCTGGAAATAGGTCATCCTTAACTGTAGACACTTGCACCGGCAATAAAACCCGGCGATTTATTTGTTCCCCGTGCGACCCTCGAAACCTGGACAATTATAGGTGAATCGGTGCAGCATTACCTTCGGCTAGATTTTTTACTATGACCGTTGTAAAAATTGTTTTATGGGATCGTGTGGGAATTTTTAGCGGTGCCTCCGAGGCGTCGTTCGAGCGGCAAAGGTTAACCGTGACATCTTTATGCTGGTAACGTAATCTTTATGCTCGTAGCCTTGTACCCGGTATCTTCCGAACTTCCCGATAATTCTGTTTGATTATTGTGAAACCGTTTAAACAATGGCGGAGCGCGCGGGACACCGGAAACACGTCGAGTCGTCTGGAGAATCGAAAGAACAGATTTTGAATACTGTTCGTATTCTTCGTGTTGAAATTTATTTGGGAAATTAAAAGAGCAATGTTTATTTAATTAATGATTCGAATATTTTGCACGGTGTCGGTGTTTAAATTAATCTAGAAAATTAAAAGAACAGAAGCTGTTGAATTTTGTTCGTATTCTGTGCTTAATTGTTGCAACGGCGAGACGCATTCAGAAAAATGCAATGCATAAAGTGGTCGGAATGAACGGAGTCGATGTTGAAAATAAAACCACCTCCGTCTGTTATACGGTGGGCACCGTTGTTATCGGAGCCGCAGTCTTGTTAACGATTGTAAACCGATGTTCGATAGTTACTCCCCGTATGTTCCGCTTCTGTTACATATTTACAAAGCAACGTTAAGCCGCTTTCGCCGGTAGCGAAACTCGCGCTAGGTAAAACAACGTACCTCTGCATACTTTTTTCAAATTATTAAAACGTTCTCAATACCGATGTGCGGTGTATTGGACACTTTTGCAACGTTCCGTTGCTTCTTCTATGCACCGGCGCAGCGACGAATATTTTATGCTAAACGTGTCCCGACTGCGAGGGTTAAAGGAAGGAATTCGTTTGCAGTTTCTACTTTCTACGATCGAGTCGAACCGTTCTTCTTTCGCTGAAATATCCGTCGTTCGGGGACGACAATTTTTATTATAAGCAAAAATGTCCTATTCACGGACCAACATTTCCATTATGCGCAACGATCGTCGCTGTTTAGAGACGCACATTCTTGCTCGCGAAAAAGTATGCAGTCTAGAGACGAACGCTTTTATTTCGCGGATAGATCTGCGGTTTACAATTTTTATTAGCCACAAAATATAGTTTAGAGACGGACATTTTTATTTTGTGGATACATCTGCGGTTTAGAGACGACAATTTTTATTGGCCACATAAATTGTGCAATACAAAAATGTACACTTTATTATGCACGAAGATGGCCAGTGTTCCGAGACGCGCATGTTTATTTTGCGAAAAGATCTGCAGTCTCAAGACGAACGTTGTTATTCATCGGAAAAATCTGCGGTTTAGGGACAATTTTTATTAGCCGCAAAAATGTTGTTGTTTGCAGACGCGCATTTTATTTTGCGGATAGATTTGCGGATCAGAGAAGACAATTTTTATTGGGCACAAAAATATGCAGTTTGGATACGTACATATTATTGTGCACAAAAAGTATGCAGTTTGGATATGTACATATTATTTTGCACAAAGATGGCCAGTGTTCGGAGACGCGCATTTTTATTTTGCGGGAAGATCTGCGGTTTAGAGACAACGATTTTTATCGTGCGCAGAAACGTGGAGTTTGGAGACGTACGTTTTTATTCGCGGGAGATCGGCAGTTCGTAGAGGCGTATTTTTATTTTGCGGAAGGTGTGCATCCCGGAGACGGGGATTTTTATTTCGAAGGAAGACGCGCGGTGACGAGGGATTGTCGGCGTGATTTCGAGGGAAGGTTGCGGCGTCTGAAGGGACACGATGCGTGGTGTAGGGTCGGTCGACAGCTGGATAGTTGGTTCTAAATGGCGTCACTCGAACGACTGAACGCAGTCTAACGTTCCTGAACGGAACGGGAGCCGGAACACGCGCGTCGTTATGCATTGTGACGCGTTTGGTGGGCGAATTTAGAAACGGCGCTGGGTAGTCGGGCATAAAGACAGAAAAGAAAAGGGAGAAGGAGGAAATGGAAGTGGAAAGCGGGATAGAAAGGGAAGGGGAGAATGCAGAGACTGACCTAGATTCGGATCTCCTCTAACCCTGTTTTTCGTTCGGCCCCTTCTAGTAAACAATTCGCGAAGTTCGTCGTGTGCGATGCTACCGAATGTTTTCTCTCGCGGATCGGAGAAAATCTCGGTAATAAGAATCGGGAAGATTGGGAGCTTGACGTTGAGAAGCTCGAACCTTCGCGACTAACTTTCTCGAACTACCGTGGCCAACAACCATCCGGAATTTACGGGGCCGTACGAACTTCATGGAAATTCTCCTTTTCGCAACAGACGCGAAAAATCTGCCGCGAAACGTTTCGTAAACTCGCTGGATCGACTCTCGTTTCGAAATTCTCCTAAATTCCAATCTCTCGAATTCCCCGTCTACATTCAGAGACTCGTCCTGGATGATCTTCGGCACAGAGGCGCTAGAATTCTTTTTCCAAAAACCGCTAGAATTGGCAAACAGTCCCTCGGCTATGACCGGGAGAGGCCCCAAGGCCCTCGATAATTGCGAAACGAAAGCCGAAAGCGGCGCGTTCGATCAGCTGGCGATAGTTTCAGCGCGAATGCATAAAACTCACCTGTTGGCCCGCGGTGGGCGAGTATCGCGCGCGGCACAAAGTAAATCAGCTGCGTGTTCGTAGCGAGAAGCGAAGTGGGAATTGGTAGAATAATTAAAGAGGAATCAGCCGGAGGTACAACGAACAGAACGGCGGTGGTACAGATCCGCGCCCGTTTAAAATGCAAAACATTACCGTACGGGGCCCTGTGCTCTCGCGTTTCGCCGTTACACGACAGGAGACACCGCTCGGCGAGCCGTTGCTACAGCAAATTCTCGATAAGGTTCGGTTTAATGGAATTCATAACAGCTAATTCGAAAACAGAGCGCAACGTGACGGCCGATTGATCGCGGTTCGCAACCGACTTGTACTTCAGGCGAAAATCGATGCGCGGAATAACTCTCTCCCTCTACATAAACGTAATTGTTCGACGTCGCACGGTTCGGCAGATCGTTGGCTCCACGGTCGATCAGCGTTCGCGATTATGCTACTCGCACCCTTTGTTCTGCGCGCTATTGCATTCGATCGTCGGTTGCGACGCGAAACGCGTGGAACACCGGACGAGCTACCTTTTCAGAGCTCCCGTTTCCTATGAGCCGGGCTTAACTTCGTAGTTAAATTAATAGTTGGATTAATAGTTAGGCTAATGCCTAGGGAGCCAGAAAGTGTTACGCGTTGCCTCGTAATATCGGCGAGATTGGTATTAATCGAATCGCGGTTCGATTTTTAGTACAGTTGCAATAGTTGTATGGAATTTTGACTGGCAGTGCAAGTTCGGTGATAGCGGGACGAGCTAGGAATTTTTTAATGTTTCCTACGGCAGCGACGAACGTTTTGCTAATCAAGAGACGCGCGCGAGACAGTTAAACGAAAACGTTTGGTTGTACTTTTCCCGCGGGATTTTTCACGTTCTCCTTTTTTTTCCAGCCGAGTCCCGGCAATTGAAACGTTATTCATTCCCGTTGAAAGGCAATACCTTTTCAGTGCGAGCGGTTTTTTTTCATTCTGTTCCGTCCGCTTCTCGCGCGCACCAATCAAAAAGGTAGAAGACACCCGGTGTGCAATATTTGGACATGCCACGGAGATAAACACGGCTATTTTTTCATTGGACAATCGAATGCACGGCGCGCGGTAATTTCCTCCATTGTGCGATTCCCTTTTTCTCTTTGCGACAAACAATACGACCGAACGTAGCCACGGTATCTCTCTATAATCTCTGTATGTATAATCGGATATACGCGAATAAAGCGATGCAGTCACGTTTAAGCATAAGATAGCGGACGATAATAGCGATCGCGCTGTGGGCCGAAGCGTTAACAGGTTGCCAGGGTCGACTTTGATTCTCGACTAAAACACCGTGCGCTTCGTCGCGTTGGGAATCTTTGGTTGAACGAGCGTTAACGAGGTCTGAGTCGATCGACGACGCGCGGGTTATAGTTCACGCCGATCGTTAGGAAGGTGCGCGAAATCCAATGCGAGAAACTGCTGGGAGGTTGGATAAAATGCTGGACGAACCCGCTGCGAGATTGAGAAACTGTTGAGAAATTGGGTAAGAAGGCAGACGAATTTGGAGCTTCGCTCGATCAACCCTGTTTAACCCTTTGCACTCGAAGCTGCTTGAAATAGAAAACCAAAGCATTTCTTCTGGCTTAGGATATTTTCATTCCACATGAATTATTTCACTTTATGTATATCGGATTTTTCACTGTTATTTGTCCTTACAACACTTATATTTTTATCAATTTGTTAAATATAAAGATAACGATGTTTAAATTATTTGAAATAATAGTGTGCCAATTTTTCGTGGCGCCTCAGAGTCGCCAGTCGAGTGCAAAGGGTTAAAGTTCTTGGGAAAGGATTTAGAAAATTTGCGCAGTTTTCGTTGTCTTCCACTTAGTCTCCTATCGAGATATCGACTGCCGAACGTCGGGATATCGATGATACCTTGTTGGTTCGCGATGCAGACTATATTTAGATATAAGTTACAAGTTAAAGCGATAAAATTCATGGTAAATGCGTTTTATGAGGCGTACAGTTTCATCTTACGCGTACGCTAGTTAGGTAGCAGAAACCGCAGTGGCTTTAGTTGCAACGAATTTCACCTTGACATCTAAGCTTACATCATCGTGTCGAGTAATTTTTATCGATGTATCGGCTCGATCGGCATTCTGCTTGCGAGACTCCTGTCATCGTGTACTGTCACCGGTTGGCATTGACAGCGGCCCGCTCTCCTTAAATCTCCCGTTGATCTCGCGCGATACGCTCCAAAATTCTCTTCGGAATTCGTGGACGCGCGAATCCTAATGAAAATAAACGCGTCGCATAAATCCAGGATGTATCTGGAACGTCGAATCGATAATTCATGGGGGAAACGGGACTCGCGAGTCTCGAATTCCGCGGACAAAACGAAATCGCCGAGCGAAAGAAACGAAATGCAAATTTGCACGGTGATATTATGGTCGCGTGTAATTCGATTTCGAATGTTTCCGAAAAATTTGACACGGCTAAGCGGAATTACAAGTTTCCCTGAAACTTCCTACACGCCTTGCGCTAAAATAGAAAAACGATCGCCGGCCGCGGACGGACGTTTCCATGCAAATGCGTTCCGCGTTGTTAGCGAAGCGTTTAATGTTTCCTCTTCTCGAATGCCCCCTTTCGTTGAAATTCGTTTACGCCTGCCGTTGTTCGAAAGTTCCAATGATTTACGTCGGCGGTGCGGTTGCTTCGCGAAAAGTATCCTGTATTATTCATTGCAAACAACGGAGCCGACGAGGCCGATCCGTGTAGATACAAGGCTGACGCGTGTCTGTTTCGTCGATGCTTATCGCCGACGTAACATCAACGCGCACCGGTCTAATTTGAAAATCAATCGTCAGGTCTAGCAGAAATTTTCGCTCAGTTTCGCGGACCGTTGTTACGGTTTCCTCGACGAATCGAGAGTCGCCGAAACAACGCGACGTAATTTCATTCTGACAAGTCGCTTCTAATAGCTCGGATCAACGGATTTCGTTCGGCCGAAGCGTTGCTGTTTTCGATACAAAACTAACGATAAGCCGAGCTTAGCCCGAGCAAACGCAGCTTCATTCTCGACCGTGCTGCGCGATAAAGTTGCGCGACATTCTGCTCGCGGAACCGCGTTTCAACGACGCAGAATAGTATTATAATTCAGAATAATTCTACACAGGCAGAATAGATTGCCGAGATTACTCCGAGAAACTTTTTCCTTCGCGAAAACGCCGTCCGCCGACCCGTTCTCGACTTATCGACGGAAAACGCAATGGGACATCGCCATTGGCCGAAGCGAAATACGTCCGGCCCCCGCGACGTTTCCATTGGTCCGCTTTTCGCGCCGATATCTCGAAAACCGGGCGTCGAGTCGCGAAACTGCAAAGGGACAAGTTTCTTAAAATAAACGCAGGAATCGCCTCGTCCGAGGAACTCGATCATTTCCGGCAAAGGCGACGGAAGTAATCTTATTTCTTCGCTAAATTACTTCTTCTCTGGTCGCACGTGCGGGGAGATAGCGCGCGTAATTTATGGCCCTTTCGATCGTTATTTATATTCCTCGGTGTTATCTCTTTCCCTTTTTCTCTGGCCGATCGCAGGACGCGAATCTTTCGCGCGCCACAATTTTAATTTACGATCGTCGAAATTGTACAGATGTGCCCGCGAGAAACCGTCGCTGAATCTATTTCCGCGAGCCGAATGTTAATTTATTAACTTCCAGCGGTTTTTAAAGTTTAGCAGAAAAGCATCTGTCTCTGGCTCGTTTCGAGACGCTTCTTCTTCGTCGAGGATGAGAATCTTCGATGCAGTGCCGTAACTTTGGCGCCGATTGATCGTCCGCGCGGAGAGTCGCGCGGTTTCTGATAAATTTCGCAGCTACCGGAATACCCATCGATCGCCGCTGTCCGCGCGGCGCGCGCGCCGGGTTGTTGCCATTTTTCAGAGGGAATTTCGATAAAATATGATTTAGCGGCGACTATGGCTGATCAAAAGCCCTTTAGTTTACGGGAATCGCTGCGCAAAGGAACGAAGGAAAACGACGATGCCGTTAGATCGGTGCCCCGTGATTAATCGCGCCCGGCGCGTATCGGTCCCCGCGCGTTTCCATCGCGAAAAGTACTTCCGCGTTTCCTGATAAACGCTTTGAATCCGCGACGAAATCAGAATCTGTTTGATACGACCGCGCTTCGACGTTATTTCGAAACGATGATCGTGGATCGTTCCGTAATTCGGGCATAATTCGATTTGCGATTTTATTTCGCGCCGCGGACGGTTCTATCGAATGACCGCGCTTTTAATCGAGTATCGTATCCGTCGCGGGACTTCCCGATCGAAAAGCGTGTTTTATTTAAAAGATATTACAAACACCGAGGGGGATGGGGAGGGGCGAAACATTCCTGTTTATCTTCGCTGAATTGGTTCGGAGTTTTCATGTATTTTTCTCGCGTTTCATCCGGCCGGCAATGTATGGATTTGCTGGCAACAACGTTCCGCCAGCGCGGTCGAAAATTGTTATCGATAATAAACTACGGTAACGTTTCTCTTTTTGGTGAAATGAAAAAAAATAAAACCGTGAATTCCGCTGGAACGGCTGTGTTTAACGCGAAAGGAGAGAACACGTTTACTCCATATACGCTAACGCGAGCTTTCAGCCGATGTATCCGTCGATATCGGTGTACAGTGAGAGGAACACCGGAAGTGGATACCGACTACAATGGAAAACGTGCTCGCCTTGCCGGCTGAAAGATGCCAAGACGCTCAACGATGACAGACATTACGTTTACTCTGTTCGGCGTGCGGCTGATTTATGGGGTCGGACCCGTCGGGCTTCGTTTGCATGGAACTTTCGCGAAACACTCCCGCGGATCTTCGAACACGGCTGCATGCATTCGCGACTCCCGAAGCCTTAAAAGCATTATTTATTTCGTCGTTCGGCTCGAAAACGCGCTACAGCGGCGGAACCGCTCGGCGCCGTTCGCCATTTCATTGTAATAGAGTCGCGAATTCTAGATTTCCTCCGACAGAGCTTTCGGATTCACGGGAAAAGTACGGGAGGATACGTAAATTACACCTGTCGCAGCGATTAACTTTAATTTGCAACGAATTGCATCGGTCGCATCGATTTCTCGAACTTGCGCCATTTTATTTTGATAGAGTCGCGCATTAAAACTAGATTTTCTATGACAGAATTTTCGGATTTAGGGGAGAAGTACGCTTTTCGACGTACGATCGCTGTAAATTACACCTGCCACAGCGATTAACTTTAATTTGCAACCAATTGCATCGGTCGCATCGATTTCTCGGACTTGCGCCATTTTATTTTGACAGAGTCGCGCATTAAAACTAGATTTCCGCTGACAGGATTTTCGGATTCACAGGAGAAGTACGCTTTCCGACGTACGAAACGCGCGGTCGCTATAAATTACAGCTGCCACAGCGATTAACTTTAATTTGCAACAAATTTCATTAGCATTGATTTCCCGAATCCGCGCACGGGCGCGTCCCGATGAAATACCGTTTCGCGTAACGATGTATCTTCGAGCGTTTCGCGTTGTCCGAAGGGGCAGCGAAGTTTGGGCGATTAATATCGGCGCGAGATCAGAATTCGGAATTGGTTCCGCGTAGAGATCGTCAGAATTCTCATTATTCCCCTTGAACCTTCGGTATCGATCGCGTTCGCACCAATTTCTGTTCGCGTTTTGGTTTCCACGCGAGCAGCGTCGGCGGGGCGGTAGCTCAAACTGGCACGAGAAACTTTTCATCCTGACAAAACTCTGCGTCCAGCGCCGGCAGGTTGATACCTGGCGAGGTTCTCGGCGTGCACCTCTGTTTAGGAATTTAAATAACCCTGGGGCCCCGGGGTTCCGTTCGGAAACGCGGAAAATCACGTACGAGTGTCGGTGTCGCGGCCGGAAATAAGAATTCCGGTGCCAGAAATCTTACGGGGCCAGAATTTTTATTTGCGTCGGCTAACCGGCTAACCGTCAGGGAAAAACGGATTCTTAGTCATTCATGCCCGTCCACGGCTCTCGGGTTTCTCGCTTATTTTTGCAACGCTCGGATCGCCGGTCATTGTTCCGCAGAAATGGACCGTCGCCATCGGGAAAGCTGAGATTTTATATTTTTCGCGGTGCAAAATCTCGAAAACTGCAAATTCGATTCGACGAAACGCTTCGTCGAAATCGGCGGATCTTCCTCGATGGGAAAGCTGCATTCGCGAGCGTTTCGTTTGGCAGACAGGTTCGAGTTATTGTTTCCCGATGGCGTGCAAATTGTTACATTAATTCGATAGAAAGGAGAGCGTAAGTGGCATGTAAATCAATTAGCAGCATCGACGCGGTTTCAACGGATTCGGGCTGCGAGTCCCGGTTAAAAGCATCGCGATAAACGCGATCGAACAAACATAACCGTGCAATTAAAATCTCGTCGCGAGGTTTTTTCACGTCGGATTCGCTGATTGGCCATTTCGCAGCGCGAGCGCGAACGCTCGTGTTTACAATCTCGAATGCGCAAATTAGAATTATCGGCGCGTTGTTAAATCCGAAAAGTCTGTGCCACGCGCGAGAGCACGAGCGTACTTAGCCGAGCGCGCGATCTCGACGCATTAATTGTTTTTAACCGGGCCAATTAACCGCACGATGCGTTGCCTCCAGCCGACTTTCATCGATCCGCGATCGAAACGCCGTAGCAGTAAAAGTCGCTATTTTACACGGCAATAATTCATCCAGGTTGCACAATTCCTCGCGAAAGCGACATCTTTCGCATTTTTACCAGCTCCAAAATTAAAACTGTCAGGATTCGTCGTTTTCACAATTTTCACGCGAGCCTGCCACAAACTGCGACATTTTATCAATCGTAAAAGCATAATTTTCGTCAAAATGGCGCCTCCTAATATTTTAACCCTTTGAGGACGAGTGTCGTGATATTACCGACATTAGGTCCACATATTAAATCCTTAAAGTTGCAACAAATATTATTTAATTATTGTAATAACACAAGATCAGTATGCACTTTAGTTTTCACTGAGAACTTGGAACATTATTACAAAATTTAGCATTCCGGCGAGAATATTTTCAATATTTTAAAAAATCCTCGTCCGCAAAGGGTTAAATTCTGTTTAGATAGATTTCTTTTCCCACATACATTGTAATAAAAATTGCCATTCTTATAAGACAGCGTCTAGTCGCTGTTAATAAAGTTTCTCGAATTTCCAACGTCGTTTGGCAAACACAGATTTCGACGGCGCGCCTGCAGATTGCGCCGAGGAACAAGAGTCGCTCGTTGAAGTAGATTAGACGGTTGAAAAGTATTAAAAATAAGTTTCACTGGTCGAGAACGATGGGTTCTGGGTTTCCAGGGGGTTCTTTAATTCCGCCGAGGCCGTTCGACGGATCGATTTGTCGGAACGCGATCGTCTCCCTCCCTCTCGTAGCAAGGAAAAGCTCTAACTTCCTAATTCGCGCAAAAAGTTGGACGCGCGGAAAGTTGGCATTCGCGCGCAAGGGTGAAACTTCCGAATAAGAAAATAGCACCGAGCGGTCGCTGCGTCGAGTTTGCGAACGAGCCGGCATTCCGTTACCACGGAAATAAGGTAATTTAATTGGGAATCAGGGCTCCGATGATATGCGAGCGATTCCCGAGTTTTCATTTGGACGAGAACGCGCGTCCGCGGAAAGTGTGAAAGTATGTTGAAATTAAATACGGTTTATAAATCGCCGCCGGGAACGTATTTTTATATTGCCTGTTAATCCGGTCCAGCTAAACGAATATTTTTCAATCAAACAAACGAAAAGAGAGAATCGGAACGCGTCGACGTTCATGGTTTTTAACTTCCAGCTCGAAAACGCGGAAAACGATTTCGAGAACAATCATGTTCTCCGACAGCTCATTACCTCTTTGCGCTCCGAGCGATTTTCATTGCTACATCGATACTATTTTCGATCTATCATATAGTCTCCTATCATTTTCTGTCTCTTAAACGGTCGCGAACACTCTCGGCTACAAAATGGCGGACTCGGTCGAAGCAGAAATTTTTAATAAGTTTCTCGAGGCTGAAATTCAGAAAGGTCGACGCTCGACGAGCGGCGGATGCGACAACAGTGCAGTTACACCGTGTCCCGAGCCGTAATTCGATCGAAAGTTCTCTTGCTGCGTTAATGAAATGGCCACTTCAATTAGAATGTTCCTATTTGATTTTGTCATAGCGGGCCGACGTCTTCCGTGAAAGCTTTTACCGTGCCGAGAGGTTCCGGTTAAATTTATCGCGGCAAGAACACTTCGCCGGAAGTGTCTCATAACGATTCCACTTGGTATTATTCGATCGCTGCGTCGAACTGCCATTGTACTCGCGGCTACGCGTCGCGCAGTCTCGCGGAGCGGATTTTCCGCTTGAATCGGAGGAAAAACGTGCCGCGATTATTCGATCGAAAAATCGCCAGATCGATTCGACGACCCGACGCGATCACGGGGGACAATGTTTTCGTAAAAACGCAGCGTGTCGCGTTGCATACTCTTATGCAGAAAAACGCAGGCCCGCGTAACCGCATTCCAAGGCGATCGCTGCAGTCGCATTCCACGCGTTGGCGCATCGTCGATGGTGCTTCGCGTGGCGCTCGTCTTGTCCCGATAGCATGATTTACCATTCTACGAGCAACAAGACTGTGGCGAGCCTCGGAGAATGAACGGAACGAATCCATTTTGTCGAATGCGTGCGCGCCTATGCATATTTTCCATAAAACGCGCGGCAGGCTTTCTTTAAGACCACCGCCGGCCACCCTGGCTTAGGAAACCTTAAATGGAACGACTTCCTAGAAACCATAAGCTGTTGTCCGCAAAAAAAAAAAACAACGGAAAGCTCGGAATCCATTTATCTCGCGGATTTTCCAACCGGTCCTAATTCGTTCCGCTTTATCAATCGTTTTGCTTCTCGAGGGACGTTTTGCGAAGCAGCTTTTGCATTTGAGAAATCGGTGAACGATCGAACGGTACAGGGAAAATCGCGTTCGAAAGGAAAGGGTTGAACGAATAATTCGGAGCGAGCGTGTTCCTCGATCGGCGAAGCAGAAAACGGCAGGGCGGAGAGCGTCGGCTCTGGCATTTCGAAGTCGAAACCGGATCTCTCATTAACATGTTGACATCCGAGTTGCCGTGTTTTTCGTATCCGTGTCTGAAAACGAAGCTGTTCACCGCGAAACTGGATCCGGCGATTGCATTGTCGATGGCTCTCTCGGTGACTCGATTTATCCAGGGAAAATAGCGCGCGACAACGCTGCAGGATTTTCTGGTTTTATCTGACGCGGTAAGTTTAAGACGCCTGAAACTTTGATCGCGAAAACTCGGGAACGGCATTACGTCGGACGGCGTACGCGAATCGACTTTTAATTTCTTCCACGGTCTCCGCCCCTGCTCGTCCTCTTTTTCGCGTCACCGTGGTTTATGACCGTCGCGGAAATTCCTTCGAGCTGATACAAGCGGACAGTTTTGTATCCCGCTTGGACTAGGATCCTCGGCGTAATCGTTGCCTTGGAATCATACCACACACCGGTCGGGAATACAAATGACGGCAGAGGGAAACGCGAACGAATTCGATCCACGCGTCCGTCGAAGAACATCGGAGCTGTCGTTTCCGTCGTAAATTCCTCCCCAGCAATCTCCGACTTCAACTTCTGCAATCTCGAATTTCCTACGATCGCGACTAAGCGGTGATTCCGCTATGCCGAGAAGAGCCGCAGTTTTATCTGGGAAATGGTAAATTTTCATTATTCAAGTCACACGATTCCTAGCCGATCTAGACGGCGAATAACTCACTACGGAGAATCATACGATCCCCGATGATCGATCTACAACTGGTACTCGTGTCGACCTGATCTACAGGCTAGACAAACTACCGTACAATTCACTCGCACAATGATTGATCCACAACTGATACTCGCGTCTACCCGATCTACAGGTTGAACCACCAAATACACAATTCACCTGTCTAATAATTTATCTACAACTAGTATTCGTGTT
>CM052095.1:12478114-12525218 GCA_028453745.1 Agapostemon virescens | reverse complement strand
TACCTGATCTACAGGCTGGACAAATAGTCGCACAATTCACCTGTCCAATGATTGATCTACATCTAGTACTCGTGTCTACCTGATCTACAGGCTGGACAAATAATCGCACAATTCACCTGTCCAATGATTGATCCCCAATTAGTACTCGTATCTACCTCATCTACAGACTGAACCAACAATTACACAATTCACCTGTCTAATAATTGATCTACAACTAGTACTCGCGTCTACCTGATCTACAGGCTGGACAAATAGTCGCACAATTCACCTGTCCAATGATTGATCCCCAGTTGGTACTCGTATCTACCTAATCTACAGACTGAACCAACAATTACACAATTCACCTGTCTTATAATTGATCTACAACTAGTACTCGCGTCTACCTGATCTACAGGCTGGACAAATAGTCGCACAATTCACCTGTCCAATGATTGATCCCCAATTAGTACTCGTATCTACCTAATCTACAGACTGAACCAACAATTACACAATTCACCTGTCTAATAATTGATCTACAACTAGTACTCGTGTCTACCTGATCTACAGGCTGGACAAATAATTGCACAATTCACCTATCCAATGATTGATCCCCAATTAGTACTCGCATTTACCTGATCTACAGACTGAACCAACAATTACACAATTCACCTGTCCAATGATTGATCTACATTTAGTACTCGTGTTTACCTGATCTACAACAAACAATTGCGCTGGCAAAAATCATCCAGTACATTTATCCAGTGATTGATCCCCTACCAGTTAGTACTCAATTCTACCTGATCTACAGGCTGAATAAACAATCACACTGGGGAAAATCGCAGAAATCAGTTGTTCAACGATCGATCCCCGGTAGGTTCTCGTGTCCACCTGATCTACTGTGAGAATAAACAATCACTCTGGGGATAATCGCGCGAATCGCTTGTTCAGCCATCGATTCCCGGTAGATTCTCGTGCCCATCCGACCTACGGGATGAATAAACAATTACCGATGGTTAAACAATTATTTGTAGCTCTCTCGAGTAGATATTTCTTCTCAGGAGCGATGGGTCATGCAACTTTGCGGTCGCGTAGCGAAGACGCGCTTTGGTTTTGCGAAACGAAGTCACGGTTATATCGAGAAGCATTCGAAACGTGATTTATTTAGCAGTGAAATTTGCAGTAATTATATTCGCAATTCCCGAGCTGGATAAACTCGCGGGAAATCAAATCTCTGCCCCTCTACTAATTGTTATAGTTTACTGCAGCCATTAGACCTCGTTATTCTTCGTTGCTTTGGCTGCGCAAGCATTGCCTGGACGAGATTCTTGATGAAACTTTTCTAGTAAAGGGTAAGGGGACGATATTAACTCTTTGAGGCGCGGAATCTTCGAAAATAAAATTGCACGTAGCAATTTCAAAATTACGAGGTGGGTTAAAAATATCCCGCCGTTCGTATTCGCGCGTTAAACAGGTCCGGACAGTTTTTAATATCGCTGAAAGAGTTAAATGACTTTGACCGAAGGGAGGAGCATTTTCTGGGTTGGCCAGCGACTTTGGAAAATGAGATTCGAGCAGTTGACGCGATTAATGTTTTCGTCGGAGAAAGAGAAAGAAGAATGGATCTCGTTGGACGAATTTCTAGCGGTGTTCTCGGCTCGCGGTGAACGCAAGATGGCTATCTCGAACGCGATAAAGACGTTCTATATACACACCCGAAGAATTTATGCGCTTTATACAATCCTCGCGCGGCGCGCTTTCACCTCGAGGCGTTTTCTTTTTCACGCTTTCGGTCGCATGAACGTGCACGTAATCTCGTGTCGTCTGTTTTTAAATTCGAACGCGGGGAATACGCAGGTGCCGGCTTCATCTCGCGTTACACCGCGGCGTGGGACGGCCGAGGTATTTTTCATGAAAATATATGTGACACAGATGTTCCAAGGGAAGACGGACCGAGTTTTATAATCGGGAAATTTCGGGAGGATCGCTCTCTTTCTCTCTCGCGTTCGTCCCGCTCGCGATCGCGCACATTTATTATTTCCACTTTTCCTACGGTTACCATAATTCAATTTCGCCTTCGTTCCCTCAAAGCTAGACACCGTCCTCTCGTATATCTCGTCGCGTGTTGCGCGCGAATATTTCCGTCGCCGGTATCACCTTCTCGAATACGCATTCGTTTCGACGAGTACCCGTAATTAACCCGTTGCCATACCATTTTCCTTGCAACTAAAGTCCTCGTCACCTAAAATGTTACAGAGGGAAATGGAAGTTCATAATTCTCGCACGGCTGCCTTTCAATTCTAAAATATTGCTCAGAAAAGAATAACATTGCATTCGTGAAAAGACATCGCACTTATATTAATTGGAATCTATTTAAGTCACGTAAATTAAATTAACCCCTCGCCACATTATGCTTTTCTTTGCACCACGGTTGCAGCGTCTTCGTCGCTGGAAATATTACACAAGAATAAAATTGCATTTCTAAAAAGACGTCGCACTTACATTCCTTGGGATCTGTTTAAAATCGTCGACAGAAGTCTGAATCGTTACACTCGCATAAACGAAATTAACCCCTGGCCATTATGCTTTTCTTTCCGCTACGGTTGCAATGTCTTCGGTGCTAGAAATATTCCACAAGAAACAAGAACAAAATTGCATCGCTAAAAGGACAGACATCGCATTTAGGTTCGCCGGGATCTATTTAAAATCGTCGACGATAGTCCGACTCGTAACTTTCGCATAAATTAAATTAATCCCTCGCCATTACCATTTTTCTCGCCACCGAGGTTGCAACGTCTTCGTCGCTGAAAATGTTGCACAAGAAACAAGAGTAAAAGTGCATCTCTGAAAGGACAGGCATCGCATTTATATTTGTTAGACTCCGTTTAAAATCGTCGACGAGCGTCAGACTCGTAATGCGGCAAGGGGTTGATCCTCGCAGAAACGTTCGCGAATATTAGGTCAAGATTCGGCCTCCGCGACGTATCTTGTCTCGGTTCTTAAAGACGAATCTCTTACGCAGTCTTTTTCGCGGGCTTCGTCGAATCCCGACGAGCAGCCCGTTGAAACCGGCTCGAATATTCGCGTGTGCTCGGACGAATATTCGATGGCGACGCACACGTGAAACATGGGAAAGCATAACCGGGCACGTACGAAATCGTATCCGCGCACACGCGACTGTAACAAGTTCATTAGGCGTCCTAAACGAGCACGTCAGTCATACGAATTTACGCATACATATGTATGCGCGAGCGGGGCCGATGCAGTTGCAAAATTTAATTATAAACAGCCCCCCGTACAATTGCGTGCTCACCCTGTGTACTCTCCGGATTCGTTTCAATTTTTCCCGGCGAAAAGTCGAGGATGCCCGAGAACAAGCTAATAACCTGATTCCCTGAAAATTGAACGTTTCAATTCGCCTGTTTCCTCTCTCACAGGTCGCCTAACAATTGCCAACATCGGCCGCGTGACCCCCGTCTTCCAAAATTTTCAGGTTCTTGCCACGACCATAAAATTTTGCAAATAAGTTCCTTTATTTCTATGCAAATGTATTCGGCGAGCCTGGGCGACGGAAATCCGTTAAAAACAGCCTTTTGAAAACGTAAAGAGCAAAGAGGGCGGGATAGAACCCGGTGCAACAGATTCGGCGATCCAGGACATCCGTAAAATGGCGACACAATGATTTCAATAAACATTCCGCGGAAAAGTGCGCGCGTGCAGCGACGGCGACCGCGTTTCGAGACCGTCAAAGGCGAGAAGAGGGCGTCGATGAAACGCGGGAGCAAGAGCATTTAAAGCGGAACGATCCCGTAAGATGAATCGGAGACCGAACATTACCCGGCGAAAGCGAAGGATGCATTTGGCGTTAGGGGAAGATAAAGGACAAAAATGTTCTCCGTCCCTCTTGCGTTCTCGTTTGCGGAAAGTGGTCGCATTTAGCGAAACGGAGCGCGCGCGCCGCGCGAACTGTAAAAAGGCGGCTCACGCGGTTGCATCGACGAGTCCGACGTCGCCTTCGCGATTCTATTTTTCTCGCGAGCTTTCTGCCGTCAGCCTTTTCACCTGGCGAATATAATAACGTTCGAATTTCGCCGAGGGCCGCGTAACTCGCGACGCGACGGCGAAAATTCTTATCGTCTGCTCATGAAACGCCACTGTGACCTCCTATTCAGTCGCGGGAATTTCTTTGTCGATACTGCTCGCCGGTCAATTAAGGAAATTTATATCCGCGGTTCCTTCTAGACGCCCCTCGCACTCTAGGGCTCTCAATTTTTCAATAATCATCTGCAGAGACTGCAGCGAAGTCGCGTTAAATGCGCGAAACGCTGTACCCATTCCCTAAGTGTGAGCAACTAAATTTTCCTGTGTTTCTGAGTCAAAGCATTCCCTCTTCTCAAATAGTGGCACTTACCGCGACTTTACCGCGATTTCCCTCCAATCGGCGAGTTCTTACAGGGAGTGCTCGAACCAATGTTAATCTTGGCGCGATTAAGACCGAGGTAAATATTGTTCGGATCTCGTTAACGGTCGGCGTTGATAATCGATTCGTAGTTGCGGCGAACAAAGCGGCAGAATCTCGCCGGCTTAAGTAGCGGCATCGCCGGGCGCATTTTTAATGAGAAAAGTTTACGGGATCGCGGGACGTCGCTTGGACAGCGCGTTTTGGCAGCTCGGGGATACAAATCCGATTATTAAATCACGTTTCCGATTGCGACGGACCCTGTGTGTCGTGCCCGGTGATAAACTTTAATCGATTCGACGCGGGTGTCTCGAACAATCCGTAACCCTTTCCCCCCTTGCACGATTCGTGAAACAATCGTTGCCGATAGAACAGCGGGCGCGGCGGCGTTCGGTTCGACAACGATCGAACGGACACAGAGGCGTATCTATGAATTTATCGCGGATATGTAAATGATTCGCGGGGAAACAGCCGTGAACCGTATAATAAATTGAAGCGGGACGTTGATGTTGGAGCTAATAACTTTTATTCAATCACGATCGCCGCTAAATCGTGTTTCCTATCAGTCCCCGGAATCAATAGCCTCGGTTTCGCGGCCACCCCGTGGATTATCGCGGAATAATATGTGCCCGGGCGCGCAGTTTCATAAATTATTTAACGGTGTATCAATTTCCCGTAACCGGCGGACCATCGGATAATTAACCGGCGGCACCGTCGCCTTCGTCGCGCCACGAAATTTCGAGCGCGCGCGAAACTGGAGCGACGTTTGTTCCGCGCGTTGTTCGCGAGCCACGGGAAACGCGCGGACCTGGGATACAACGGGCTGCTGTCTTACAGACTGAATTATGCCATCCTCGGAAACCAGCGAGCTTCGTCCGACGCGCGTCTTTCGGTATCACCAACGGCAACCGAGTTACTCGGCTGGCCTGTTTCAGATACGCCTTCACGTCGACCGTGATATTTAGCGGAAACAAACGCTCTCGCATCCAACAGCGAAATGGACTGCAGGGCTTGGCCGAGCGAGGTCGACGCAGCGAACAAGAACTATACACGTCGCTTGTTAAAAGCGGACTCCGCTAATTTGTTCAACGCCGTTTGCAAAGATCGGGTTCCCGGGCGAAAATAAAAGAGGACTTTTATAAAATTTGTCGCAATCCTAATTTCAGGGTGGAGAAATTCCGCTTGGCCAAGCAGAAAGGTTTTGCGATTCCAAGGGAAATTCCCTTTTGCAAATTTTCGATTCGACCCTTCGTTCTCGAGTTATTAAGAAGCAATCTGTCGTATCGCCGCCATTTTTCTTGTGACGCGACGTCACCCTGGCAGAGGCCCGCCCCCGGCGCTCCGATTGGTCCACGTTTTTCCTCGATAACTCGGAAACGAAGCGTCCGATCGCGATTTGGCAAAGGAAAATGTTCCTTGGAACAGACACGTGGTCGTTCTATGCTCTATGCACACTGTAGATGGTAGACGGTAGAAGGTGTAGACGCCGCAGCCGGCGTAAATACCGTCGCGCGATCGTAAACCGAAAACGACCGCCGGCACGGGCCACGCTCATTTATTCAACGCTCGCGAAGATGTATCGGGGTCAATGCTGAATTTTTCGAGGCTGCGGCGCGACCTCTCCGAAACGCGAAGCATCTCACACCGCGTGAAATTGAATGAAATCCTTTGAGACGCGCGTGGGACGAAACGCCGCGAGGAAACACCGAAACAAAACCAGTCCCGTCCATGTTTTATTTACCCTGTCGAACCATGATTTCTTACGCGACGTTATGCGGCCCGGACTCTCTCGCGAAAACTCTTCGAGCCCCGAAAACACTGGCAAATAGTATTTCGAATACTAAGAGCGTCGTTAACGCTTGATCCCTTGCCACTTGCTTTGCAAACTCAATTATTGTAATGTCTTCGTCGCGGAAAACATTACGAAGGATTATGCAAGAGACATCGTAATCGCTGGCTCTGACACTTTTAATTGAGATCGCGAAGATGCAGCCACGATTCAACAAATTTATTTCTGTGCCAATATATTGTAGTAGAATCGTTCAACATTTGCCTAGGCACTCTTTCGTGGCTGTCAAAATATTTATAGCAATACACAGGAAAAAGAGAAAGCACTCTGAAACGTTATAAATTAATAGATACATAAGTGAAACGTTTATTTAAACTGGTCTAGATTAGGAGCATCGTCGGCCACTCGAATGGGGTTGCAACACCTAATCGTTAACCCCTTGCCTCACCATTTTCTTTGTAGCTAAAGTTATTATAACAGCTTCGTCCCTAAAACTGTTGCAGAAGGGAAAAGATAATTGATATCATTTATACTGCTACGTATACTCCGATGCTTAAACAATTGTTATAAATTAGCAACATTTGATTTCGTTTAAATAGAAAGGTATAATACTTACATCTGTTAGACTCTATTTAAAATTTCCAAGTCGAGTCTGTCTCGTCATAATATGGCAAGGGGTTAATAAATATCTCTGTTACTTTTCTAGAAGCATCGTCTAGAGTCGCGTAACGTTCGACACTTGGTCGCTTGATTTTCCGAGAGTAATGTAAAATAAGTGACGCTGGTCCGGAAAGCTAGCCTGTGAAACGCGTGTTTAGTCCGGAGAAACAGAGAGGCGGAGAACGAGGGAGAGAGAAAATATTGGGCGCGTGCAAGGTTCAAGGGAAACTTTTCATTGTTGAAACGTTCTAGATCGCTGCTTTGAAAACACTCCGCGGCTCGGTAATTCAACATCCAGTATTGTATACGGCTCCCGCAGTCCTTGAGACTCCACCAAAAAGTAAAACGCGACGAGCGCAAGGTTCCAGACGAAAAATAAAATCCGCCCGCGGAGCAGACGACAGCTCGTACAGAAAATTTTTTCGCAAAAACTGCGAGCCCGCAACGGTCGCAATGCGACGTTCCTATTAAATTCCGACCGATGTCGGCGACGCCGGCGAACGAAGTACGTTGATTAAATTGTTGCACGGCGAAACGTAAGAAGCCACCGCGGTTTCGTTGCATTTCAAATAGACGCGTCTCGGGGACTTTTTCTCCGGGCCCGTTGCGGCCCCTCCAGTGTCCGTATTTCATTTTCGAAAGAACAGTTGATCCCGACAGACGGGACCATCGCAATTGAATCCGTAATCGAATTACTGCTTCGCGTTCCGAACGATGCTCGAAAGAATGGCTCGCGGTATATTTCGCGTGACCTACATCGCGCAGTTTCTCCTCGCGAACCGACCAACTGTTGGAAGGAAAATGGCATTTCGCAAAACTCCGGTAAACAATTTTCCAAGGTGGATTCGCAGTGTTAAGTCACAGGAAGTTGTAATGAAACCGTGCAAACTTTTATCGAGTGTTTATCGAACGATCCGGGGCGCGGCTTCGCGGCCGACGAGAGAGAAATATCGCGGCGAAATTGTAAAAACTTTGAAACACCCTGGAGTTTTCCGCGAGTTTGTATCGAGCCGGCGCACACACGCGCGCGGAGCAAAATTTACGGAAAAATGTAACAGCGCAACGATACGAATTTACAAGCTGGTTAAAAAAAACAAAAAGAAACTTCGAAGCCGCGAGCGTCCTTTGCATTTTTAGTCGACTCCGTTCTTCGCGCGGCGATCCGCTTGAAATTCTACGCGGGGCGCGGCCCTTTTCTTCGAGCAATTGTTATTAGAAGGTATAATCGCGCGTTTTGCCCTATCTCGGACGCGCGTGCGCGCCTAATGGCTCTTTTCTCTCGCCGAGAAAGACTATAAGTAGAAACGTAAGAGCCACAAACGGGAGCGGAATCCAGTTCGCGAATGGCCTTCGCTGCTCCGCCAATCTCTCGCTGCACGGTCGCACAGAAATCGCATTTTCGCGAATGCCTTCGCGTCGACGAACAAACACCAACTTTGCGCGTCACGCGCGCGAATTTTGCAATTTTAAATTATAAAGACTCTGCATTTTGCAAAAAGTTCGTTTAAAATGCGAACGGACGTTATTTTTCGCGAACCGGACGATAATCGTTTAAAGTCGAGCCGGAATAATCTTCGGGGACGTCGGGAGCCGTTCCGAAATCGTTTCAACTTCGCTTTTGACGATCCGCGGCAAAGGGGATGAAACCTGACCCGACAGATCATTCCATTAATGCTGGATCCGCGAAGACTCGTTTCTGGATCGCAGGCAGTTACGGCGCGGCGGAACCGCATCGGAAAAGAAAGATGGATTAACTAGATTTCGCTGGAGGCCGACTGCGAAATCGTGGGACGGGGACTCGAGGAGAATGTGTCGGCCGGCCGCATAATCGTGAGGAATGATTTTGCATGGGAGCCGTAGCCTAGAATGTCCTCGGAAACCGTGGCACCGCTCTCTTCCACCAGAAATTATCCGAATCGTTTTAACCCTTTCGCGCTCCCAGCCACTCCGATTCCGATTCCTGTATTAATGACAGAAGATTAGAAATTCAAAAGTTTACGAAATGTGAACTGTTCAATTTTGAAAGAATCGTCTAAAATTAGGAATGAAAATTGCTTGGACGGCGAGGGGTGAACATTATCAGCGAAGAGGATCCGGTTGCCTTTCCGTTTGCAACGCTCGCGCGGGGTTTGTCGAACAGTGCAATTATCGAGACCGTCGAAGTGGCCCGGTATATTACAGTATTACCGTGGATGAGCACATGTTATCTCTGATATTGACATGTGCCGATAGAGGAATCGATTATGCCCTGTACCCAGTTAATTAAAATGATCTCTCGCATTAGGGACTTGGCCGCGCTAATACCGTTCGTTTCAGCATTGATTCTGCTGCTAAATAATTCACTCCTGAAAGAGTGGAAGAGAGATAGAGCGAGAGAGGGAGGGAGGGAGAGGTCGTAAATTGGCTTTGAATCGATAAAGCGTTAGAAGCGCGCGCGGGGAACTTTTTCCGAGAAGGCTAATTGATTTCTTATGGCAACGGAGCAGGACTGTCGTCGCTGAATGTGGCCGTTCGGTCTGCGAGTTCTCGCGTTCGCAGTTTGCACAAAGACGAACGTGGTTTTAGCTTGTTACGCGTGGCCTTCGGCGAGCAAGCTCGAACGAGAACGATGTCAGTCGGTTACTCGTGATTTACGAGAAAATGCGAAGAAGCCAGACGCGTCGACTAACGGCAAACAAATTCGTTTCGGGCGCTAATGCTCGGGAAGATTCGTCCTTTGAATCCTAGACTCGTAACTGCGCCAGCTTTCGAATAATAGCAATTTTTAGTGTCCCTCGACGCCACTATAGAAGGTGCAAAGGGTTTACGTATCCGCGAGAGGCAGGAATATATTGTAAGGGGTTGCTAAGTAGAGCAAGGGATGGTTGAGGATAAAATGGCGAGAACGGGGTCCGTTTTCCGAGGTTTAAGGCGTTTTCGCGCGCGTACAGCCGCACGATCCGCTTGCTCCAGATACCCAGAAGACGAATACGTATTTCACCTAGTTACACGTGCCATTAGCGGACCAATCGGAACGAACGCAACGGCAGCCTTGCCTCCGGGGCTGTTCGTCGAGAACCCGCGAGGCGGATTTCTGCAAAACCTCCGCGAAAGACGCGAGAGACCGTCCCGCGGCTTTCTTCGGCTAACTGGTATCAAGAGAGCCCCGGAAGGACGGATAAGTGGCCGGTTTTTCTCATCGCGGCGAAGCACCGGGACACTGGGAAACTTTTAATTTCTCCTTGTAATTTAAAATGTGCTTTCCAGCCGCACGGGAACGCGGCGAGCGCCGTTTTCGCGCGCGATCGCTCGGTCGCGTAGCGTTGCTGGAAAGTAGGTGCACCGAAAATTGTTGTTCCATTCGCGGACAAAAAGGGAGTTTTAATAATTCGAGCTTTTTCCCCCTCCTCCTCCTCCGCTGAATTAACTTTCGCGGGTCGGCGATTTTTAGTGGCCCGCGCTAATTGTTGCGCTTCAGTTTTATTTGCCTTCGGGTCCAGCGTGCACGCGACTTCGCGATCCTGTAAAAACTGTTTATCCTTCGGGCGGAAATTTAATCGGAGGGACCGCGGGTTGGTCCTGCAACCGCGTTGCATCGGGAAAATAGCGCACTTACTTTATAATTTTCTAGATAAGTAGTTTTGGTATTCATTGGCATTGCAATTTGCCCGGCGAGGATCGCGAAAGCCCAGTTACGAAGACTGGACTGGTAATACGTCGAGAGAAAATAGTCTGGCCTTTATTACTGATCCTGTTAGTTATAGGAACGAAAAAGTAACCGATCGACCAAGCAGTGGCATCGAAACTCTCGAAGCTCTCTCGGTCAGATATTCAAAGCGTCTTCGAAACGGGTCATGAGTGTGCGGTATACGCACTGCGGATATCTCGTTGGCCGGTCCTCCGCTTGCAAAAGGCTTGCATAAATTATAATCTATTTTTGCTTTTGGATAAATAATATTAACGCGCGTCCTTCGGCGAACAGCTTCGATGGACAGCAACGTGCCACATTACGATCTCTCGAAACACAGTTTCACCTGCATACGCGCAGACATTAACATCTTTGCCGTGCGGTTAAAGTGTGCACGGTACAAAGAGCGTTATTCGTTTAGAAAGTAGAGGATGCGTTATGAAAGCAGTTCGCAACAATTTGTGCAATAAATCGTCGCTGTTCGATGAGAGGAAAG
Source organism: Agapostemon virescens (assembly GCA_028453745.1). Taxonomy (NCBI): domain Eukaryota; kingdom Metazoa; phylum Arthropoda; class Insecta; order Hymenoptera; family Halictidae; genus Agapostemon; species Agapostemon virescens. The sequence goes on along the minus strand of CM052095.1, from coordinate 12,514,171 downwards.
GAGTCGCATCGCTACTCCGAGCAAAATCTTTGCCATACGATTAAAATAAAATTAAAATGCTCGCGGTACAGAAAGTGTTATTCGTTCAGAAAGTAGAGGATGCGGTGTGAAAGCAGTTTGATATAATTTGTGCAATAGATCGCTGCTCAAAAGTCGCTGCATCGCTATTTTGAGCAACATCTTTGCCACAGAATTAAAATGTACGCGGTACAAAGAGCGTTATTCATTTAGAAAGTAAAAGAGATTATAAGAAAACAGTCTGCAACAGTTTGAATGATAAATCGTCGTCGTTCGACGCCATAAAATTAAAATGTGCACGGTACACAGACCGTTGTCGTTTCGAAAGTAGTGTACACATTATGAAAAGAGTTTGCAGTAATTTGTGCAGCAAAATCATGCTTGCAGTTCTGCAGATCTAAGCAACATTTTTTCCACACGATTGAAGTGTGCAAACGAACAGCGTATTCGTTTAGAAGGTGGAGGCAGCGTTGCAAAAACAGCGTCGAACAATTTGTGTAATAAATCGTCGCCGTTCGACGAGAGGAAAGAAGCCGGTTGTATCCGTCCGGGCGAAGAACAGCTGTTAAAACTTTTATTCCTGGCGGCCGGTGTAATTGGCAGAAGGTAGGAAACGTTTCTAAATAAAAAGGATATAAACCGGGCGAAAGGCAGACGGAAAGCAGTTGCTGGATAAGGGCCAATTCACAGGTTCTGTGATTCGATCGACGCGGATGCATTCCCCGGCGCGACTCTCTGTCTCTCGATCCGTCGAGGAAGTCGGACGGTCAAAAGCGTCGCCTTTGACTCGCGACTCTCGTTTGACTCGTTGTCGCTGGAAATTTACTCGAATTCTACCGGACTGGAATCGCGGCAAAGGGCTGCTCTGCTCGGGAACACAGCGATCTTGTGTTTCCCGGAGAATTCCATCGAAAACGGAGATCCGACGTTGCTCGACGCCTCCTCCTCTCGTGTCCGTATCGAAAACACTTTCCATTTCTCCGCTCCGAGTCTCTTCGCAAACTCTGTCGCAGACTTGTCCGACTCTACAGGCTGTTTTGCAAACGTTCCAGTAATCCACATAAAATTCTTCGAGACTGTCCCAGGATTTTTTCCGTTTCGAAAATATCGCAGTCTTCGAATTGCAAACGGAACTCTCGCGAAACACTTAATCAAGGCTGACGCTAAATATTCCAAAGAACTCTGGAACCGTCTGATTCTCCCTTCTTTCCTCTAGGTCCCAGGGCCCGAACCTAAACGGTGACCTAACGCCGTCTCTTGGAGAGCTCCAGGATCGCGCCAGTGTCCAGCCATCGGCGTCCCAAGCGTCCCGCTCGTAAATTGTTTAAACCTAAACGCTCTCGAACCTTAGATCGCAATCTCCTCGAAGCCGACGGTATCCCCAGCGGTTCGGGACACGGAGAATTAGTTGGCCGGCACGGTTTCGGCCGAGGAATTTTCAGCGAGCAATGACATCGCTGCCGCGCAGCCATAGACGTTCGCGAGGCCTCTAGGTTGCTACGCTACCGCAGTGTCCAAACAAATGTTATCGATTGCGTGTAATACTGTGTTGAACATGTGTGAACCAAGGGTGCAGTACTCCTTCATTGATCAAACAGTGCACACGATGTAGCGGCAAGTAGTCGAACAAAGCCGAGGAAGTCGTTAGCAAAACAATTCCGGGCGGAACGGTATTCGTGCCGCAAATTCGTTTGATCGTTTTATTAGCCGACCGATCGTTCCCTCGCCCACTGTCTCCTCGAAACGCGAGGAAACGCGCTCCGGGCCCGCTCGGGACTTTTCCATTTTCCCGGAGACGTTTCCCGCGTCGGAGGGACCGAACGGAGAACGTTTCGGATCGCCAATCCCCTTTTCCCGGCTCAATCGCCCTTCTTGCACGTCCCACGTGGACAGTGTCCACCTTCTCGTTTCAAAAATTGATTTTTTCCTGTCCGGCTGACAAAGCCGGATCCGCGCCGCCGAAAAACTATGGCGAAACGGCTCCCCGATCGATGGGAAATTCGTTTCCACAGACTCTGCGTTAGACTCTGTACAGTTTGCTCGGCGTACACTATTATCCCGCCCAATCCTGCTTATTAAACGACGGCGAACCTACCTGTGCGTGCGTGGACGCAAAGGTGGGTAACGTTGAGCCTTTCCCACATCGTCGCGTCGGGCGCGGTTGATTAAAATGTTGCCCGATGGTGTCCGCTCGTCGAATGAATTTACACTCGCTGTGGTATCAACCCTTCATGGTCGAAGCCATTTTAATTCCGAAATCGAGGCGTTCCTTTCAACATTAAACATTTTTTAAATCCTTTTTGGATTACGCGTTCGAGTTTAACGGCTGAATTTTTAGAAATTGCTTTAAATAATAGCGTAGCAATTTTCAGAGGTACCTCGGGGTCTCTATTCGTCCACTGTATATCCAAAACTTGCACGAAAGAACCGATACTTTCTAAGCGCAAGTTGCGAAAAGACCGAATACACGCTCGCTCGCTTTCGGAACGCCTGCGAAGTGAAATTTAAATTGTAGAGGACGGTGCGAGAACTTCGCGAAGAAAATTTGGAGAAGTTTGGATGCTGCGAAAGCATGGAAACTGTTGCTGCGCTCCGCTCGACGTCCAAAGTCCTTCGAGAAATCGATGACCCGACCTGGTCTCCGCGGGGCTGCCGAAGACTCCGGTTCGGCGGCGTGGATTGTCTAGAATAACGTTGGCGTAGTGGTGAAAGGGTTAAATTCTGATATCCAACAAGGCATAGTTGGTCGATCTTGCTCGCGAAAGTTCTGGGAAGCTGGGAACTCCGGCGATTAGTATAATGGAGGACGGGAGGGGGTTCGAGGGCGTTGGAAGCCCGGTTGCAGGAAGCGTGTAACCGTGGCAGGTAGTCGGTTAGGCGACTCCGATCCTCGGAGACGAACGCGGCCTTCTGCGCGGATGTCGATCGGGCCTCGAAGCGGATCCGAAGGACAAGGAAGGCGAGGTCCGAGCAAGAGGATGCTGTCAATGACTTTGGCGTGCCGGGGAAAAGTAAATATAGCACAGCAACCAAACCAGTTCTCTTAAAATAACTTGCGGTCCTAAGGAGCGCATTCTCCATCTCGTCGCCGGCTTTTTGGTGCTGAAAAATGCGCGCGATCCGCAGCCGAAAAACAACGCGCGGAGGCCCGCCAGGATTTCTCCCGAGCTAACCGACGACCGTCTCCTCGACCTTCCGTCGAGCCATTCCGAAACGCAGAAAATTCGTCGCATAGCGACGCTTCCCCTCACCCGGCTCGCGAAATTCACCTTGCAAAAATGAAATCCCATCGAATTCTAGCGAAACGTCCATCACCGCGATCTTGGAATACTTCGAGAGATAACGGGGCTATTCCGTTCCCCCGAATCTCGCGTTATCCAAACAGAGGAATCATAAATTTTGCTGATAAAAGCTCGGCGACAGCCGTCGAAAAAGCTGCACGCGTCGCGAAATTCACCTTGCAAAAATGAAACTCCATCGAATTCTAGCGAAACGTCGACCGCCGCGATCTCGGAGTATTCCGCGAGATAATGGGGATATACTTTTCCCCCGAATCTCGCGTTATCCAAACAGAGGAATCGCGAATTCGGCTGATAAAAGTTGGGCGACAGCTGTCGAAGAAGCTGCGTGGCGGCGAAACCGTGGACTTCTTGCTCGCGAGTTTAATTAAAAAGCCGAAGCTCGAGGAATCGACTTTGGCTTTATCGGAGCGGACTCTGTTCACCGAGCGAGAGTACTCGAAATTCCAGGTCAACAGGATAAAACTGTCTTTGTTATTTTCGTAGACGTTTATTCTGGTGTCTCTAGGTATATTTAGCCGTGACGCTGCCCGCCGCAATTTACCGAGCCGAGTCTTATAAACTTTACCGTATTTATAAACTCGAAAAAGTCTCGGAGAATCCCGGCAACGGCGCTGCCCGTTACCGAATAATTTTCGCGGAAGCGCTTTCGGAAAATCGCCGCGCGGACTGGAAAAGTATCCGGACGCCTCGCTCTCGGAGGCTGATCCTCGAAATATCGGCTTTCCTCGTCGTCGTGCCAGAGATTAGCTTCTCCGCTCCGTACGCGAGTAGGTATTTACTTATTATATTAACCTCGGCTTCGTCTGGCGGTTTAAACTGTCAGCGCGAGGTTTCCTCGGGGAATCCGCCGATTAGTTCGCAGTCGGCCCGATTCGTGTCGCAGAAACTTGCGACGTTCTCCGGATCCGCTCGAGCCGGACAAAATTCCCGAGGCTGCTCGAGCTGCATCCTGATCAAGCGAGTCCCCAGCACGCGAAACGTCGAATTAAACGCTCTTCGATCAACGCTCCGCGATCTATTTTCATCCGGAGCGGGTTGCTCGACGGCTTCCCAAAAATCCGAGGACTTCGCCTCGAGCGCAGAATTTCATCGAGCTCGTTCCGCTTAAATTTTACTCTCGCTTTTCGCAAAATCACGTTCCGCGAGCGGTTGGGGCGCAGGAATCTGCTCGAGTGGCGGAAAAGAACTTAGGCAAGCGCCTTTGAAAGGGAAAATACCGTTACCGTTGTTCTTGCCGCACTGTTCTACGGAAGATAAAGCGCGCGGTACGCTTCCATAAATTCTTGCGAAAGCAGGAATGGGGAACCGGTCGCGAACTTCGAGAAGTTCCAGAATAAATGAAGCGCTTCCCCGTTCCGGCGGGATTCTGCTTGCGAGTGCCAACGAACGGTCCTGAACGTTAATCGTAACGCTGTAAAAATTTAAACAATTTATCCGGCCTGCCCGAAGGCGTCCGCGAACGTCGATTTTCAAACAGTCGACCATGCGAACGGTTGTTCGATCGACGTATCGCGGCGAGAGTACCGCTCTGGCATAGCCATCGCATCCGTTAGGGTGTCTCGAATGCTTCCTCGGGCTTTCAGCGTGCTGCTCCCTTCTCCGTTTCTTGTTTCTCTTCTCCGTTCCGGCGGCTGGCAGCTCCTTCCGCGGCGCGTAAATAAAATAAGAACTTCCCGAGACACGGTAAGCCCTAACCGTGCGAGTTACCTACCCGCTGGGTAAATTGACACGTCACCGACACTGCCAGTAAAGTAACTCGAGGATGCGAGGCGAATTAAAGGCGTCGACACGCGAGAACCAACGGGAACCTCTTGCCACGAGGCCGACGCATTTATACCTTGCCCGTTAGCGCCGGGAATCTTTCAGCGCACAAGAAAACAAGCCAGGATGCGTCCAATGAAGTCTCTGGCAGTACGGACAAACTTTATACGAGCACTTCTTCAAGATTTTGAGTCTTCGCTTCGGAATTTAGTCGTTGGCCTCGTCGAGGTTTGAAGTCGCTCTTAAAAAGATTGAATAGGAGCCCTTAGAGTCCGTTCAGGACCTAGGGGAACCTTTTGCTACAAGGTCGACGCATTTACGACTTGCAAGAATCTTTCGGTGGACAAGAAAACGCACCAGAAATCGTCGAACGAAGTCTGCGATACTCTAGACGGACTTCCCAAGAGCACTTCTTGAAGCTTTCGGTCCTCAGGTCGGAATTTACTCGTTGGCATCGTCGAGGTTTGGAATCGCTCTTAAAAAGATTGAATGGGAGCCCTTAGAGTCCGTCCAGGACTTGCGGGAACCTTCTGCCACAAGGTCCACGCATCTATGACTTGCTGGAATCTTTCGGTGGACGAGAAAACGCGCCAAGATGCGCCGAATGGAATCTCTGAAACTGCAGGCAGACTTTCCGAGAGCATTCCTCGAAGATTTCAGACTTCACCTCGGAATTTAGTGTAAGTTTGAGGGTGCTCCCGCGAAGATCGAATAATGGAATCGTCCTTTGTCGAACGAGAGAGATTCCTGGCGAATGCAAATTCGGCAGTTATGTTCGCCGTGTTATTTCGCTGTTGGTTCCAGGTTGCGAGGTCCGCCCTGGTCCAGGCACCGCGCCAAGTTGATTTTGATCTCCGACAGGAACAGCCGTTCTCGTACAACGGTCGAGGTCCGTTGTGCTCTCGTGACCGTTCGTCCCGGAATCGTGTCGCGCGTGTACATCGTTGTGGATCGCTTCGACGCGTTTCTCCCTCTTCGGCGCGTCTTCCGCGCTTGCAAAACACCGATCGACCGCTTCGTAAAGCCGAAGAACAGATCCCTCCAGAGGACTCTCTTTAACTCTTTGAGGCACGGTGATATTAAAAGCATCTCACCTCTTTAATTCGCGAATATGCACCTTGGGGTTGACCCACCTTGAAATTTTGCAATCGCTACTTGCAATTTTATTTTCTAACATTCCGTGTCCGAAAGGGTTAAGATATCTCTGGGCGCTGATCTTAGGGGCTGCCTTGTCCTCGAATTCTCTACAAATTCTTTTCGAATTCTCCTCGAGTTCTCTGCAAATTCTTTTCAAATTCTCTTCGAATTTTCCTTGAAATACTATTTGAATTCTCATCAAATTTTTCTCGAATTTTCCTCGATTTCTCCCAGAATCTTCCTCTAACTTTTCCCGAATTTGCAGATGTTTGCGGACCTGCAGTTGCGTTCGCAGTCTAAGAGCGAGAACTCCGCAAGCCCGTGGATTTTCGCGAGTGGTTTCGCCGAGGTTTCGGCGAACTCCGCGAGCATCGTTTCACCTGCGGAAGAATCGAAGATAACGAGCGTCGCACGCGCGAGTCGCGTCGTCGTTGTCCGTTGCAGAAACGCACTCAAGGCCGTGGTTATCTTATCGTGAGGACGCGTTGCACAAGAAGTCGTGCAGGACATTACGGAGAGCGGCCCATAATGAAAATCCCGAGGCGAATCTAGACGACGGTTCTGTTCTCGTTTTTCGGTTATCGTCGAAAAACGCGGGCCAATCGGATCGCGGCCAGGGCCGGCGTACGTCGGCTGCTCCTTATCTCTCGAGGAATTTTATCCGGGAGAACAATCGATCGCGGCCTACGCGCGACAGGTAACGCAACCAGCGGCGAATAACTTTCCTTCGGAAACGATTACAACAAATGTAACGTTAAGCGAATAATAGCAGGAGCTAAGTAGGCCATTACCTCGGCGCCGAACCGGTGCACTTATCGCGTACCGGATAGCGTATTCCGTATCCGTGTCTATCAGCGTCTTCGCGAAATTCGTAGCCCTTCGAGGGCTACCCCTCGCGCTCGAAATTTAACGCGCGCAATATTCCCCGTCTTGAAAACTCTCTGAAAATGGACGCAACGGTGCGCGATTACTCGCGGAATTGCTCCGCTCGCCTTAGCGCGCCGATCCGAGATCCTTTTTCCAAAGGAGGTCGATGGTTCGTCGCGAAGCGCGATGGAAGCTTGTTCCTCGAGCAATTGCGATGCGAATTCGGAAAACGCAAAGAGAAGAAGATGACGCGAGCTTAAGACTTCAAAATTGTAGGCGTGATTTAGCGCAGGCCGCGATATTCGCCGTTTTGAAAATTGCATAAAAATGGACGCGACAAAGCCCGATGGCAACTCGCTTCGGCGCGTTCTCGCTTTCTCCAAGACCAGCAATTGGTTTTTCGCGAAACGCCATGGATAGAAGCGGGTTCCTCCAGCAGTTTGAGTGCAAATTCGGAAAACTCAAAGAAAAGAAGATGCTGCAAGCTTAAAAGAGTCTTAAAAATTGCAGGCGCGATTTAGCTCGGCGCAGGCCGCGATATTCGCCGTTTTAGAAATTGCAGAAAAATGGACGCGACAAAGCGCGATGGCAACTCGCTTCGGCGGTTTCTCCAAGGCCAGCAATTGGTTTTTCGCGAATCGCAACGGATAGAAGCGGGTTCCTCGAGCAGTTTGAGCTTGAATTCGGAAAACGCAGAGGCGCGAAAGAACGGTAAAACGAGCTGCGAGCGATCGATCGCACGTATTCCTGCGTCTTGTTGGTTACCGTTGATAATAGTGCTAGAAGGATGCCATCGCTCGCGCGGCGAGTATTCGACGACAGTTCGAGTTCGGTATAAGAGCATAACGAGGTGTACCGGTTCTTCCAGCAGTTATGTGCCAAGGAATTTCACTATGCGGTTTATCGCCCGAAGGTTTATGCGTTGGAACTTCATTGTCCTGGTATTTCTTGGAGATATAGGTAAAGCAACATACGAGGAAGTTTATACTAACCGAGAGAAACACGCGATCGTTCTCGCGTTTAGGATCTCGTTTAGCGAAACGCTTTATCGTCGAAGACTGTGCGTCCGATCTTCGAAATGTCCGCGAACGTTGGAAGTAGATCTTCCTTTTGGACACGCATTGGGAAATTCGGATTCGATGCACAGTCTCCCCTCTAACTTTTATGAAACTTGATTTATTAACCCTTTGCACTCGCCACACCATTATTTCAAATAATTTTCACATCGTCTTCTTTATATCAAAGAAATTGATAAAAATTGAACGGTTCTAAGGACAAGTAACAGTTTCACAAAACCTTATTCATAAGATGAAACGATTCGTGTAGACTGAAAATATCTTAGGTTAAAGAAATGCTTTGGTTTTCTAGTTAAAACAGCTTCGAGTGCAAAGGGTTAATATGGAAGGCATATCCTCTATCATTTCCCTCTCGACCGTGTCAGGCGAAACAACTGACCTCGCCGCATAGGTTTATACTGCGGGGTTTCCGGACTCGTTATACTTATCGGCTGTAGCCTAAACATTCGTTCTAAGAATCCTGCCATCGCCCGATACGATGATCCTTCTACGCGTACGTAAACATACCGAGCGAGATTAACGATGCTGCGCGTTAAGAGGGTTAATCGTATGACAAAATGTCGTTCAGAAGCAATAATGCAATTGTGGACGACGGTCTCGAATTTTGAATCCTTCTGCCTTTGGGGAAAGAACCACCCCTTGAACCTAAGTGCTCTAAATCGAATACGCCATTGTGCTATTGCATTCCACCATTGCGGACCGACGAGGCGTATTTTCGCGAGTTGTTTCGCCGAGTTCCGGAAGGGGTTAATTTTGAAGGGTTCGTTAACGGTCTGGGTGTCGGAAGGAGCGGGTCAGGGTCGCGGAACAGAGAGCTCGGCTTTCCCACGCGAGCGCGTGTCGTTTCCCATTGCTCCGAAAAATCCGAGCTGCCTTATTGGCACCGGGAGGAATTCCAAAGCCGAAGCCGAGGGGCCCACGGCCCCGGCGTAGCCGCGATAAAGGCCCGTAGTAAAATTCCTTGGTACGCCGGTGTGCCGGTACACGCCCCCACCTTACGGTCCCGAACGGTCGCCAAGTGGTCGACAGCTAACGAGCCGGTACACCGTGCTATAGTATATGTACTTCGGAGGCAGAGTGGCGGGCGACGGTGTGTGCGGTCACCGACGTGGACGCGCACAGAGAAACAGAGAGAAAGAGAGAAAGAGAGAGGGGATCCAAGAGAGAGAGAGAGAGAGAGAAAGAGAGAATGAGAGAAGGAGAGGGAGAGAGAGTAGATCGTGGATCGTGGATCGCCGCGCCGGCACGCGGCCACCGGCTCCGAAAGAATCGTCGTGGAACGACGAGCGAGTAGTCGCGGAGCTGCAGCTCAGCTGCTCAGCCACGCCGCTTTTACCGCGTTGCTTTTGCCTCGTCTCTCGCCTCGTCCGCCTCGTCCCGCCTCGCGAGGAGAGCTGACATTCCCGAGCATCTTCTGGAACAGCCGAGAAACAAGTGGGACGCGCCTCGAGACGCTCGCTTCGAGTTTCGGTGGCCTCACCTGGCCGACCTCACCCGAACCTCCGCAGTTCTTCAACACACGCTCGCCGAGAATCTACGACACCGTCTACAAGAGACGCTCCTCGAACGATCGTAAACTCTGCGCCCGAGAATTCTGCGGGATTCGCGACACCAGGATTTACTCGCGACGCGCGTGATTCCAGTGCGGCCGAGACGGAGGACGCGCCACGACGGCGCGGAAACGCGGAATTCGACCGGGAGTGTGTCGTCGTTTTGAGAGAGAAGCGTTCGGATTTCGATTCCGCTTGGATCCTCGAAGATTGAGAGACGATCGGTGGCCGGGTCCCGACGCGATGGCGTCCGTCGCGCGGCGCGGCGACGCCGGTTCGATTAATCCTGCCGGCGCGGAGCCGAGAGCGGAACCGAGAGCGGAGCGGAGCGGTGAAGGTACGCCGAAAATTCCAGCGGTTTAAAACTCGTCCTCCCGGGCGGGCCGCCGGATCCGCAGCCAGCTCAAAGGAGACCCTCGGCTACTGTGCAGCAATTTGGAGGAATTTCGCCGGAAGGATACTTACCGGCTCTTCGCAAACGCCTCGAACGTTCGACGCGAAATTCCCTCGAAAGATTTTGGCGGAACGACACCGGCGAAAAGGCCGGCCGCTTCGTTGCGAAAGCGTCGAAGGTTGAGCGCGATTCGTTCGCGTCGCCGGGAACATCGAAAATCTCTCTACCTGACGCCCGGGGACCGTAGAGGCCCGACCCGAAGCGCATTGTTCCGAGATTTAAAGCCTGACGTTTCCTCTTGCGTCTCTCTCGCTCTCCCTAGCTCTCTCTTTCTCCCAGTGGCGGTTGTTTTGCTTTGTCGTGGCACGACACGACCGAAGCCGCAGTCGTTCGCTCGCCGCAAAGACGTTCGCCGCGTAAACGCGCTCTCGAGCGGATCGAGCGACGTCGCTTCTTCCCCGCCGAAATTGGAAAGGCACACCGACGGCCCCGCGTTTGGATCATAGGTTACCGGCTGGACCGTTAGCATCGCCGAGGATCTTACGCGTAGTCGGACCCGCAACGGTCGGGTACGACCCGCTGCCGCAGGCTTCCAACGACCCGGCATCCTCCAGCCAACGGGACAACCTCCGCGCGCCTCTTCGTCGCCTCGCGAATCTCCGCTCGCACTTACACGCGCGCGACCACGGCTTCCAGGATTTTAATCGACGACAAGCAGTCGGTTCGGACCGCGCTTGTTCGCCGGTCGGTTTCTGCCTGCCTGTTTCTGCCTGCCTGCCTGCCTGCCTACTGATAGTTAATGACTCGAATCGCCTGCCTGTTCGATGGAAGAAGCGGAGCGTTGTCTGGCGCAGGTAGTGTCGGCAAGACGACGCGGATCGTGCGAACGCCGAGCGGACAGGCAGACCGTGGAAGCCGCTCGCACGGTTTCGGCGGAAGAAAGGCCACCGAGCCAGCTGCGATGATTCGCTGACACCGAGAATCGTCGCGAGATCGAAAGCAGAACGCGGAGACAACGGCGGATGAGCCGCGCGTGTCTTTCGCCGGAAAGTGTTTCGTCGAAAACGGCGCCGTTCCGTCGGCCAACGCGCAAGAAAGTGTGTTACCGGAAGAAACAGCCACTGTATTTAAAAAGGGTGTGCTTTCGCGATAAAAAGGGTGCACAGTGGCGGAGAACACCCCGGACCAGCGTGCGACGATTGATACTACGCGAGTGCGATCCACGAAGGCGGAAATAGTTTGCGCGACGCGATCGCCGGCTACGAGAATGATCACCCTCGCGAGGACGCTCCTAAAAGGAACCGTTTTTTGACGGCCCGCGGCACCACGAACAGGAAAAATGCGTAAGTATCCGCACACCGATGCCATCGAACGCGAACCAACGTGGAAACCGTGAGGAAACTATTGCGCAAAGTCTACCAGGGTTGTTCCATCCCCTAAATCCCACCGGTTACGCCAGCCAGAGCGGAATCTCGCAAAAATGACAGGTGTCGACTTGGGAAACGTTTAAATTGCCCGACGCGTATCCTACGAGATTGCAAAATTCAAATACGAGACTTTATTCGTTTAAATGACGAAGTCGACGCTGTTCGGTCCTCGCAGAATTCTTAGGTGTCCGCCGCGAGAATATTCGTCCGATTTCGGCGATCGAAAAAGTGGGAATCGATGCGAACGGCGCGTGAATTTTTCCTGGCGCCACGGAGTCACCGTGTTCGTGCGCAAAGGGTTAAAAGACGCCGGAGACGAAAGAGGAAAAAACGAAGCGAGACGGCGACCGCGTTGCGGCGATTAACTGTAGTACCACTTAAGAATTTCATATAAGAAACACGGTGAACAAGATACCAGTCCGCCCACCATATTCGTTCGCATGATCGTTACGAAGCGGATGGAAAAAAGGAACGAAACGGAATAGCAATGTTCGCTGGCCGAAGCTTATTGATTCATCTCATCTCTCTTAATGCATTATTCAAGCATCTCCGCGAGATACAGATAGCCGAGAGTTGAATTCGAAAAATATCTACCTCTCTCTCTCCGTCTATGTCCGTTCGAATTGTTGCGGCGATCGGTCGCGCAATTATCCAACACCATCGCGCCATTTCGAGGAGCCTAACCATTTTTCACGGGTAACAGACTCGAGCAAGCTTCCGCACGGTCGATCAGAAATATTTCAGACTTTGAGACCTGTCTTTGCAATTATTATAAACGTAGAGACTCGCGCAAACTTTTGCATAGTTAATCGGTGATTCGAGACGGTTCTTGTTGTCGATGTTTTCTAGCTTAAGTCGTGTCTTTGTGGAATCATGTGTGTATGCCCGTCGGCTTGGTTTTGGGCGGAATCGTAGGCAAATAGGCGATCGCTACGGCGCTGTCGGTGGTTTTATGGCAGGGTCAAGCCGGCCGTGAAGCCTTTCGAGTCAACGGATGGGTCTTTGTCGATGGGAGGGGCCGAGGTCGTGCGGACACTCGTTGACACACGCTTGGAAAGGGAGCTTTAATTGCGACAGGTGAACCGAAGTCGTCCTTTTCGAAGAACGAGGATCCCCGAAGGATCTGGCATTTTTCCTATCGAACTGATCCCACGGGTTAACCGGAAACTCTGTGTACACGGGAGAAACATCGCGAAATCGCGACTGCTATTTCAATTCTATATTAGACCGTCGAGGAACAATGGCATTTTCATACGGTGCACGCGCGCGGGACTTGTACCGGGTGTCTCGATGATTTTCTCGAAAGGGAGAACGCTCGCGGGTTCGTTTTCTAAGTTGATAACGATTTCCGCGGTTATCGCAGGGTAATCGATTGACCAACGATCGTTTGCTGTGTTTCGAAGATGATTCCCGGTTAGCGTGGTCGGTTATCTAAGACGTCCGATGAAGCATGAAAGTGATTCCGAGAGAGTGATGTAATCCAGAGGTCGAAATTACGAATAATTATTGCGGTAACGACGATCGGCGGCAGCTGGCGGCAAGGTCGACGAGCGAGAGACACCGGGACGACGCATCGACGATATTACGTATCGCTTGTATTCGTTCGGCGTCGTCCCACTTCTCTTGCCTTTTCCGCGTGTAACGTGCTAATGAGACTGAAAATAATAAATTCGGTGTAACGAGCAGTCGGCCGGCTAACAACTTCCGCGATGCGATACGTGAGAAAATGTTTAACCGCGTTCTGCTTGAATTCCTCGCGAGATCATCGGATCATCCGCAAGCAAACGAATTCGCCCGAAAAACCGCTGCTAGAAATCGAGCAGGCTCGATGATCGTTCCGGGGACAATTCTTAATTGCAATTCAAGCAAACGCGTTACTGCGAGTCCAACAAATCCGAAATCGCAGTTTAAACAAATCCGCAATTAAAATTCAAAGGAATCCATAATTGCAATTTTAACCCTTTGCACTCCCAGCAATTTTAGTCCCAAAATCGAGGCAATTTTTTGTCTAGAATAATTCCATTGCAGATGGTTCACTTCTTTTCGTGCATAGAAAGTTTATTGCTATTACTCGTACGTGCAACACTTCGACTTTCACCAAGTTTTCTTAGATACAAACATAGTGACACAAAAATTGTTTAAAAATTACAGTATGACAATTTTTAGTGGTGCCTCAGACGCGCCATTGGAGTGCTAAGGGTTAAACAAATTTATATTTGCTATTCGAACAAATCATCGATTGTAATTCCGAACAAATCCATAATCGCAGTTCGAACAAATAGTAATCCGTGAAATTATGTCTGGCGATTTAATTAAGAACAGCAAGGAAAAGGAACTGCGCGGACAAATATTTGCATATTCGCCAGCGATGGGTTTCTATGTATGAAGCTGCGTCAGCACTTCACCCGATGTATCAATTAAAGGTTAATTAAAAACTCCAGACGCTGTTCTTGTCGGTTCACAACGAATTCATTAGCTTGTCTCAAAGCGTTCGCCTGTCACGCGACTCGGTTAATTATTCCGCAAAACTGTAAATACGCTTGAATAAGAATCTAACATCGAATTGAACAAGTTTCTTGGAATATTCCCAAGAATACTCCCACCGCAGGAGCTGCTGGAACATTTCTCGAACACCATATGCACGCTTCCACAAAGAGATCCATTCAACCGACTCTTAAGTAATTTTAGAACTTCGGCAATCGTGAAATTGAAAATCTGGGAAGGACCTAGAAAATTTCTCGAAATCGTCCTAAGAACTCTTTCTTCTTAGGAGCTTCAACGGAGAGATCTAGCTTCTTGGACACCCGGTATACTCTGGAACAAAGAGGTCTATTTAACGCTAGGTCTGCTAAACGCTAAAGACAACTCCTTTGCACTGCATAAAACTTCAGCTATTTTCTAAACGATTCCTACCAAAAGAAGCGAATCTCTCCTCGATGATTCGCTTTCGCAATCCGAGTAATCGCGACTAGGAAACATCGGTACGCTTCGTTTTGCGTTAGCCGCCTTCCGGGCAATTTCACAGCTTCAGAAACTTCACAGAAAAATGTGGAACCCCTGGCTGGTAGATTTAGCGTTAATAACAAGTGGACCGTAAAGCGTGCTCGAAAAGCGAGTGCGGTTACGTGTCGCGGAATAACAATTAGTCTGTTTGTAATTTCCATGCACGGAATTGGGAGAACGCGCGGCGGCGGCGGCGGCGGCTAGGTCCTACGAACTCGTAACGTACCCGCGGACGCGAAATCCGTAAAATCGAGTATTTAAAACGAGGTCAGAGAGGATTATTAAGTTATTTGGTGGCGCGTCTCGCCGGCATCGACGCGCCAGCCCGTTCGCGATATTCTGGTATCCGAGCCGCAGGATTCTCACTCGGATGACTCGCGGATTTGCACGGCTCGATAAGCGTTAATGCGCGAGTTCATTCGTATTCGTCGACGCAGCTGCCACGGTTCGTCGTTCATCTGCTCTGTCTCTCTCTCTCCTGTTAATCGCCGGAATTACAATATTCCTCTTCCTCGAAACCCGAAACCGCTCGTTACTCTCTCGCCCGGTGTCTCGATTTCCGCGTTCGCCGCTCGAAGATCGCAGGACGCGGATTTTCGACTGATCCGCGTCCCAGACGGACATCGGGCATATTCCGTCGGTGTTTCTCGCCGGCAAGCATCCGTATTTCCTCGCAGACATTTTGCAGACATTTTGCGAAATGTTTGCGATCGAAGCAGGTCGCGGAGACGCACCGGTTTATCCGCGATTTTCGCTAAACGCGAATCGATTTCTCGTACGGACATCGGGCACATTCGTCGGTGTTTCTCGCCGGCAAGCATCCGTATTTCCTCGCGAACATTTTGCAGACATTTTGCGAAATATGTGCGATCGCAGCAGGTCGCAGTTTTGTCTACGATTTTCGCGAAACGCGAATCGATTTCTCGTAGGGACCCAGGGCCGAGACGGACATCGGGTATTCCGGCGAGCATCCGTATTCCCTCGCGGACGTTTCGCGAAATATTTGCAATCGCAGCACCGCCGGTCTTCCTCCGACTAGCATCCGCGAAACAGGCTAAACCGTTCGGAGCGTTTTATTGGCTGAATTTCATTCGTCCGCTGACGTACCGTGAACAGAGGGGCCCTGAAAATCTGTGAAACGCTGACAGGTAATTCGATCCGGAGAAACGCGACGTAGACGTCTCCGGCTGGCAAGCCGAGGAATTCGTTCCGTCGTGTAAATACTATCGAGCGTCCAGGAAGGTGTGCGAGTCGAGCCCCGGTAATTAAGTTTCGTCGTCGACCGTGTCGCTTCGCTGCACGTATTTTAAACAAAATTTCTTATAGCTCGACGAATACGCGCTTCCGGAACGTTCTCGCGAACTTCTAATCCGCCGAAGACGCGTATTCTTCCGGGGACAGAGCCGCGGAAATTCGAGCAGGGTCTTCGAAGACTGCTCCTTCCCCTTCCTCGTGCCCTTTGACCCCCGCAGCCTCGACTCTGGCATCCACCGCCATAAAGTAAACACCCTGGAACACTGTAGCAGACCCGTTAGGGCGCACTCGCATTAAAGGCGCGACGGAGGGGATGTCGCGCGACGTCCTCTGGTTAAACTTTGTCATTAGCGAAGCCGATCGTCGGTCGATTGGAAGGTCGGCACTCGTTCAGGCCTCGAGCAGTTGTCAATCTCGAAAGCGATCGAACGACATTGTCCCTGAAAAGCTCGCAGAGAATCAGGTAACGATTAGCTTAGACTTAGGTTGTTAGTCCTCGATCGTTTAACTGCGAGGACGCTAATGGACAAGTAACTGTTAAAACGCAAATTGTTTATCGCCCGCGACTCAGGCTGTTCGCGAGTCGACACCGTGCGGAACCTAGAAGAAACGTTCTTCGACGCGCAACCATAATTCGGCACGAAGCTGTTTGGAATCGGTGGGATCGTTTCACAAGGCGAATGGATCGCTCTTCGTTGCATCTCGTGGCGGTGAGAGCAGGTAACGCATTCCATTTTTCGATTCCTTCCGGCAAATTTAATATTTCGAGTTTTCTGCCGAAGAACTTCGACCGTAGGATTTAAAGAGTGTCCTAAAAATTTCGCGGGCCACCGTATTCCGTTGATCGAGACGTCCGGCGATCCCGTCGCAATTTTAAATTCCTCGCGAACGACTGTTCCCCCCGCAGACCCGCAAAAATCACGGTCGATTGATCGCGATAACAAGATTTCGAAAGTCGGAACGTCGAGTGGACGGCGCGGAGGAAATTCGCGGGGAACGGACCTCTCCGACGACGGACTTTGTCCATCGAAAACACACGCGCGTATTTTCGTCGATTAAATCTATCCGCGGGCGATCCGGTTCGAGTCCGTCGATAACTATAGCGCGGCGACCCAATAAAAATCATAAGAATCCCGGTCGCGGAGCGGAGCGATATCGGAAGTTTCGATTCGGAAACATCGGGGTGTGCGTGCTTCGTAGCTTGAAATTCGGTTGTAGAACGAGAGGTCCTCGGGGTGCACGCACACGCGACCACGAGAGACACGTAAACCGTGTCGGTGATTGTGCGATCGGCCCGTAGTTGTGCTCGTATGCGTTCCCGGTGCACCCGTGCACGTATATACGCGCGTGGCAAGCAATATCCGTGCAACAAGCTCCGATGGTTCGGTAATATGCAATACCCTGGCCCGTCCGGCCACTTCTCTTAAGATCGATTCGCGCAACGCGATACGTCACCGTGAAACCTTACCCCTTTTGGCCCGTGCTGGGCTCCGTTTCTTCGAGGAACGCAGAAAAATGCAGTCGCGCCGGTCGCCGCTCGTTTTCGGGCTTGAAACGCTCTCGACCCGCGCATAAACAAACGAATAAACGAACGGCGATCTTCCAGCTCGACGAACTCCGGCAAATTTACATATAGAAGACAGAATACATACGGAAGATACATAGGCACATGGAAGATAGACACAGAATATAGTCGCTTTGATATAGAATTTAGACGAATTGTCAATTAAGAAGGATTTCTTCTACTCAAATCAAATTCGCCTAATTTTCACCACGAAAACAATTTCTTTACGTACAACGAATTCGTCAAACGTAACAGTAACAAACGAATAATCTAACATCGATACATCGGTGTTACTTTACGACTGAACGACTAGCTTCAGTCATTCATCAGAGTTTCGCTTTTATCTACCCCGTGTCTCTCAGAAATTTCCTTCGGACAAGGACACTTCTGGGGAAGGGGTCTGCTACATAGAATATAATCGCAAGATGGATACAGAATATATTCGCTTTTAGCGGTCCGAAAACTCGGCGTATCGCGGACGCTCGTTTGCTTTTGCGCCTCGTCCTCAAAGTCTCTCGCGGCGAAAAAGGATTGCGAGAAACACACTTTGACGCCATTCGTCGTGCGCGATTAGGTGATTATGCGCCGAGAGGAGCGGACGACTTCCAACGAGAATTTCAGGCACGGTCTTTTCCGAGCTGTTCTCGCGCGTGCATCTTCTCCGATTACGCGACTCCGCGAAAAGCATGATCCTCTTGTCCTCTCGCAGAGGCGAGCTTGATTAATCGCATGGGAGACCGGTTCCACGGTGCCCAGGATTTCCACGCGAATTCGACGCGTGCCAATCCTCCCGGTCAATCCTCCCGGTCAATCCTCCTGGTCAATCCGCCTGGATCTCGAAACGAAGACAGCCTCGCGAGCACCGGACTCGATTTCGCCCTCGTCGATCCATTTCGGAGCGGATCTGCGAGGCTTTGATCGATCGCGCGATGAATCTTCGTTCGACACCTAATCTAATCGATTGCGCCTCGACGATGAAAGTCCCTAAGTGGATACGGTTGATTCGCGAGGAACGACGCCGCGCTTGTCGCGTACAACGAGGCGCGTCGAAACTTATCCGGAATGCTTCCCGGATTCGCAAACGTTATTGTCTACGGCCGCCGATATTTATTCCGCTTCGCGCAGACGCGAGGATCGTTCCGAACGGTTCGAATTCGTGCGACGTTCGTTTTAGCCACCGACGGAATTTACTATCGGGAAATTCCTCTTCTTTATCTATGAGACGCCCGAAGATGCATAAGCTCGAGGCACCGACAGGGCGAGAGGCTTTTAGGCCCTCGAGAAGAAAGGGCCCGGTCTTCGCGGCCGAAGAATTTTCGTTTTGAACCGGTGCTCGAGAACGCGGCGTTAAAAGCGACTATTTCGATTTCGGAATTAAGTCGATTCGACTTGCTATCGGGCTCCCCGAGGCGGTGCTCTCGTTCCATCGCATTAGCGCCGCGATACGCTGAATTACAGCTCGGCTAGCAAAGCGACGCTCTTTCGAGCTGTTTATCGGCCGCATTCCGTCGAAACGAGCGCCTGCACAGCGTCGAGAGACATTCCGCGGGACGGAGAGCAGGGAAAAGAATGGAGAACGTTGTCCGCGCGGCAAAGATACCGGCGCCGCGGCTCGTTTAAAAGCTGACAGGTTGTTCGCGAAATGACGGAGAGAGCGTGAACGTCGTATGCGCCGGAATCGTTTCGGATTCCGCGGCGAGAGCAATTTACCCTCCTCGTGGACGGAAAAAGAGTCGATCTCGACGCGTTTCGAAATCCGCCCCGTTCGAACCGTGGAACCGACGCCGAACCCTTTAATCGTTCCATCGACGGAGCCTTCTAACTAGCGAGTCGATCCCGAAACGCTTCGAATCGCTCCGCTCCGATCTTCGCGACAAATTACGCTCGCTTCCAGCGCGACACGGGCCCCCTAGAAAGTCCTCGCGCGGTCTTGGGAATCTGGAACAAGCCTCGCTTCGGAGGCCTGCAAATTTTCTTCGAACCGTCAACCCTTTCGTTTTCCTTCTCGCTATCCTGAATCGAGCACCACGAGTTTCCCCGAGAGTCGTTCAGAAAACGCGTGCAATTTTTCTGAAAATCAAAAGAAGCTTTATTTTAGGTTTCTGGAAGGGTAGTTAAGAAGCTAAAGTTGTCGAGGGTGGGAAAGGTCTTCGAAGGGCTGTTAGGTGACTCAGACGTTTTCGATGACGTGTCTGTGGCTTGGTGGTCGCGATGCGTTGGCGTTTGCACGGTCATAAGGGTGTAGAACAACCCCTTCACGCGCCAAACAGAATTATTCGGCGTAGTCTCGCCTCTGGTCCGAGTTCGCGCGGTTGGAGAAATTCGTCCGCCGATGAATCGCAGTTTTTAAGTTCCTCGTGCCTCGAAGTGCCTCGAAGACGAAGTTTTCCCCTTGGGAAAACGCGAAGTTGCGAAGTTTGCAACGGTCTTCGGGATAGACAAGAATATGGCCGCCTCTAGGTCGCGCGCGATCAGCGATAAATTGAAGAGTATCGGCTCTCCGATGACGATCTCCGAGCAGAACTGTCCGAGAGGTCTGCCTTCGATTCCTAACCGCTTCTGCGAGGCCTTAACGTCCGTAGAATCCGCGAGGATCGTAGCCAACACGCTTTACAGCTGGGTCGTGCGCTTAGCGTTCGTTAGCCAGCTGGCCAGTTTAGTAATTGGTGTTTTAAAACGCTGTAAATTAGTCCGATACGGTTAACGTTTGCGCAACTTCTTGGCCGTTTCGAGCACATCCTGCGGTCTCGAACGCGGGAACGGCATCGCAACGGTCGCCTTATCGAACCGCAGTCCCTTAACCGCTTCGGAAAATCGAACGAGATTTTTCCCAGCACAGAAACTCCGACCAGGTGCAATCTCTGGACCGCGGATCTTTCTGCCGAGGAAACAAGACTCGAACTGTGCTCCTTCTTTTTACAGGATTCGCAAAATTCAAAATGAATGGCCTGCGCTTCGGTTATGGGCAATACCGTCGCCGCGTTTAATTAAACCTCAAGGAACGTGCAAGTTGTTAGTCCCAATCGCAACCGCATACACTGCCCCAGGAAATCTAGCAACTATTCGCACTCCGTGCAATTTTCATTCCAACGTCGAGACACTTTTTGAGCGCGGATCTTGCCAAATATACGGCGCGGCGACTGCTAGCCGCGGGAAAGCGGTTTGGCAACGGTTTGTTCCGTTCGAGTGGAAGCTGCGAGCTTGTCAACATTTTAACTCCTTCGCCTACGATTTATTTTCTGATAAGAGTGACTAGATTTTTCTTATCCTCCGCAAAATGACAAAAAGAAAAGTCAAATTTGTAGTTACCACGTGCGTAGATATTCTTCATCGATTGTATGCGATCAGAGATTAAATAGAATGTTATTTTGCTTTAAAGAAAATTAAGGAAACACGTGTGTAAAAGATACTGTTATTGTAGGCCAAGCGGTTAAACAATGTCTTACTAATATATCTTAGAGTAATTGTAGCGGCAGGAAAAATGTAAGAAGCAAAGGGTTAGTTTCTTTTTAGTATTTTGGTTTAAAGAAAATTAAGGAAACACGTGTGTAAAAGATACTGTTATTGTAGTCCAAGGGGTTAAACGATGTCTTACAGATATATCTTAGAATAATTGTAGCGACAGGAAAAATGTAAAAAGGGTTAGTTTCTTTTTCCGTGAAAATCGCGATCGCTCGGCGACGTTCGCGCGTTATCACGAGGATTCTACGAATGGATTTGAAAGATCTACGATACCCGGTAGATAGAGTGTACTATCGCGTTCCATTTTATCAGATATGCTACGCTCCGGCGAGATTAGCATTGCGCGTGAACTAAGGCCGAAGCGTTTGAAACATCGTGGAAATAACGGGACAGCGTTAAGTGGAGCGAATATTAGTTTACGTTGTGTCATTACCGACTCCGGTAATGTATTATTAGCCGAACCGCCTGCATAATGGAGCTTAGCGTTCTCAACAATGCGCCGCGTTTAAATGCTTTATGACAATCGCGCCGGGGGGATTTGGGTCTTGCGTATATGGCTTTACACGGTTCTGAGATTTACTCGAACATCCTGCGACCTCGGTAAAACAGTCGTTCCGTGTAGTACAGCTGGTAAACCTTTCGGAAACTCTGTTTCATTATTATTCCATAAAAGGTCGCCCGCGCGCGAACCACTCGCGCGATTATTCCCAGACCAAATCGAAACATTCTCGGGGCTATTAAATAAAACACTTTTAAACGCTTCTCGATACCACCACGATTTTATTTTAACCCTTAACGGACCAATGCCGTCATGTAAGCGGCATTGCACTTTTACTTACTCTAAAAGAACATTTATTATAATTTATTATTATAATTATATTAATAAATTTTCACTAAAATAAAAATATTTCTTTTTCTATACTCGATTTAAAAATATTTTACAGCTTTTCTTCGTATGAAAAATAGCTGGACCTCGTGGGAAGTAAACTTGAAATACTTCCGGACCGTTAAGGGTTAAAAGACGATTTCCAACTTCTAAAATACGAAAACGAACTCTCTGAACATTTTCTCCGATTGCTCGTTAACGCCAAACCCGTCGAGCTTCGAAGTTATAAAATTATCTCCGCAGAAATCGATTGAATAAATATTTTTAATACGCTGTAATACACTGGCCAATATTACTGCTCGGTAGGTTTAGCGTTGAGAACAACGAGAAGCTTTCGGAAATTGTTAAACGAAGCTGCGAACGTGTCCGACGCTCCGCAGGTTCGTTGCACACCGATGCAACGTAATTGCAACTTTCGGGACGCTGCAGTTCCTCAAGATGCACCGTCGAAGATTCGGGAGGACCTCGACGAAGTAATAAATTTCAGATCATCCGTCCTTCCAAGATGCCAATAATGTTTGACGCTGACCCAGATTCCTTTCAGCGTTGTCGGATCGCGTGAATATTTTTAGACCGCCGGAACTCGGTTCTACACCGCTTTCGGACCGCCTCTTTCAATCGTCACGAAATTCGTTGTGTCTCCATTTCTGTTCCAACAATCCCTGCTCTTTTTCAATAATATTCTCCTTCCTGAAATCCTGCAGCGGGGTCAGGACCCATGTACCAAAAAGTGTCAGTAAAATATCTTTAAAAGAAATTGCAAACAGCGAGCAATTCGCAGCATTATCAATTGCAACATAGCAAAAGCGGTTGCCCTTCGGGCGAAGGTAGGTGGGCATGCGTCGGACGTATCTCTGAAGTATCTGAACGGTCGTTTGCGCGCGATGGAGCGATAGATTCGCGAGCCATTTGTTCCCGATTAGCCAGATTCGATAAGGGTGCACGGATAGATAGCCGGGTCAGGCGCAATCGATAAGCACCGGTTCGGATTCGGTTCGTCCGTTAACTTCGCGACATCTAGATTCGTCGTTGGCTGCCCGAACACCGCCATTGCGAACGCTTCTAACAAATAACAGGAAGTGCTGGGAAAGAGGAACTCGATTCCCAGCTGCCCGATGGGAAACGTATCTCGTCGGACTTGTCGCCGAGTCGAAATTGATTTCTGCTCCTTCGCTGACCGCGTGTCCCCCCTGTAGAAATTAGAACCGTTGCCAGATCATTACGCTCGATTTTCATCGGAAACACCTGATGCACGGGGAAACGCGTACCACGCGAGCCGGTAACGATCTCCCGCGCGTTATAATAACGAAGTCATGCACTAATAAGACGCGATCGCCGATGCAACGGTGGTTCGCCGGCTGCGAAACTATTTTTCTTCTCGTGCAAGGATCGAGTAACCATAGTTCACGATAAAGGAGAAAATCAACGACTCGGCAATCATTTTAATATAATTGCCGCCTCGCGTTCCATTCTACTCTGCGATGTATCCGCTAATTACGCTCCGAGAGCGCGACTACTCGAGTTGCGATAACACGATCCTTTTAAGTTGCATCAAATTTAAATACATCAGTTTCGAATACGGGACGCTGTCCTGCGATACGAAATCTACCGGGTGTCCCGAAACGGGGGATCGCAGATTATTCCTGGGTAGTTTTCTCTTTGTGCAAATGCGTTGGACGATTTTTCGTTTTGAAAATCGGCGGAGGAAAATGCCCCGAGGAACTCAAATGTTTTCGGGACACTCTGTGCGGACGGTTTTCTTTGGAATCTTTTCAGTAATCTTGGCACGAACCTTTATAATAAATTCACAGTGGAGAGATTCCATTTAGGTTGAGAAGCGGCTCGAATTATTTAACACTCGTCGAACTCTTTTCTTACGTTAATTAACAACCGGTTCGGGTTCATTAAAATTCCGCGCAACGCGACGAAAATTGATCGCGAGAGACCCGCGCGAAGTTCGCTGACCGAATAATCGGTAACTGTACAATATTAATTAAGGTTTAATAAGAGCGAAATGGGTTCACCTAATTCCCGATACAGAATGAAGTTCCACCGTGCGAACGGCGCTACCTTTTCTTTTTTTTCTCTCTTCTTCTTCTTCTTCCTCTTGTTCTTCCCCGATCTAAGATTAAGCCCGTCGAGCGAGCAACCAACACAATTCAATTTCTAATTTACGGGTCTTAATTACGCGATATACTTTCCGACGAGCTGATTGTGTTCCATTTTCAAGAACGGAAAACACAAAGGTCTCTCATCCTCGTCGGTGTGTTGCCGTCTCGCCACTCTCCGAGCACAAATACACCGTGCGTCCTTCATTAACGAATGCTCTCTGCGAAACACTGCTTTCCTTTCTTCTCTAATTTATACTGTCGCTCCCGCCGTAATTCCCATATTTCCCTGCCCCTGCAATTACCGGGGACACGCGTTAACCCTTTCACCGACTAATGCCAATCCAGCGACAAATCATCGAATTCGCAAAACGCAACCGGGACTCGCCACTCGGTACCTTGGATCCTCCCAAGTTGGCGAGACTGACAATACGAGAATAGTAGACGGTAGAATTCGGTTCTGATATTCCAACAGGCTAGTATCTACCCCTACTGAAATCGATTAACCCTTTGCACTCGAACGGCGTCTCTAAGGCGACACTAAAACTTGCCATACTATTATTTAAACAATTCTTACATAGCTAGGTTTGCAGTTGAGAAATCAATGAAAATGTTAAAGTTCTAAGTACGACTCATAGTAATTAATTTCGTATGAACGAAAGGAAATTAACTATCTACATTGGAGCTATTATAGATAAAAATATTGGTTCGATTTTCGAGTGGTATTGCTTCGAGAGCAAAGGGTTAATATCCACGCAATGCCAACTCGTTGAATCTTCCAAATAAAAAGAGACTAAGAGACAACGATTCTGACAGTACAATTCGGTTTTAACCCTTTATCGACCGGCGATTATTTCAGAATTTTTCTAAGGTCCATGATCCATGACTGAAAACTTTTTAAGGGGTCTTCCAAGGCTTACAGCAATTTTTATTGGGGATCGGCAATGCATCCCCAATAATATTGTCTAATAACGTTGATAAAAATTGGAATGTAAAACTAGAATTTTAAGCTTCTAATTTTATTTTAATTTTAAAGCCTACTAATAGGCTACCGGTCGATGAAGTGTTAATATTCCGGCAAACTAGCGTCTGTTTCTGTTAGCTTAACCGAAGATGCGCGCACGATTGATCCGTCGATCGCGCACAAGAATCGCAAGGGATCGGCGCCGCAGTTTCGACGCCGAGGTTCGAGAAGTAGAAAATATATTTCGCAGGACTGATAGATGGACGGTGAACATAGTCGGCGGTGTTATGGCAGGTTTATTGTTCGTCGGTGTGTCCGGCGGCCGGGTCTGTCGACGGATTAGAAAAAAAGCACGAAGCTCGAACCCGTCCGCAGACGCAACAAGCGGCGGCAGACTGCAACGCGAGCCGCTTTGCCGCTTTCGATTCGAGCTCCGTTCGACGAATGCGTGCCGACGCGTGCGTGCATATGCGTGCGTGCGTGCGTGCGTGCATGCGTTTCTCGTTAATAATACAGTTATGCAACGCGCGGTTCGTGCGACGGGGATATTAGTATCGCGATACACCGCGGCGCCTGCGAATCGGATCCGACAAACGCAACGTTATGCGCTCTGAATGCCGCGTCCCGAGAACAAGCCTTAAACGGCCGATCGCCGGAACAACGGGCCTTCTTCCGCGACGGCTTTTCCGCCGCGGATGTCCGACGGTTTTCCGGTGCAGCCAGTGAAATCGAATTGCCGATGACTGTTGCAGGTGAGGAAGTCGTGACGGTGCCACCTACGAGCGGAGGTCAGGACAGCTGGAGACCGCAGACGCTGTCGTTGAGCAGCGAATCGCCCGGAAACCGTCGCAGAGGCTACCATCCGCAGCTGCAGGCTGTGTCCACCGTGAAACGCACGCGTCCTGCGCCTCCACCGCCGCCGATATCCTGCAAAGTCAATGCCAAGGACATCAACAAGTACTTCGACTGGCCCAACAAGGAGAACAGGCCCGGAAATGCCGTGAACGCCGGGAACGCCGCCAAGGAACAGAGCCAACCGGACGACGATCAACCGACCATGGGCTCGAATTTGAGTCGGCACAACGGGAAGGGCCTCACGGGCCGCAGGACCCAATCCTCCGGCAACCTCTGCGAGCCCAAAGGCAAGCTCAACAGCATGGGCAAGATCCTCGTCCCTTGCTCCAGCGCCCAGAGAGAAAGGTAACGCGAATACTCGCCATCTCATCTTTCTTATCCGTGAAAACCGTTGAATCATTATCCGAAACAACCCTTTCGTCGCTGGGTTTTTAATTTAATCGCTTATTCTGCGATTTACAGAGTCTGACTCTCGTAATGCAAGCAGATCAATGCAGCGAATTAATCCTCGACGGTCTAAGCACTTTTAACCCCTTGCACTGGAATGGCGCCTCTAAGGCGACACTAAAACTTGCCATACTATTGTTTAAACAACTCTTACATCGCGAGACTTGCAGTTGAGAAATCGATAGAAATGTTAACCCCTTGCACTACGATTTATTTTACTGTTACCGTACGAAAAATATTTTTCACGTTCATAATTTCGGAAAAAGAAGAGAAGAATTTATATTTATTTTATGTTTACGTGTTCTCCAGTGTCTATATATTGATAACAACAAAATAGAATTCTATTGTTGTTTAAAAGAAATAAATTAATCGTTCAAAACCATTATCACGAGTCTGACTCGTTGTTATAGTGCAAGGGGTTAAAATTCCAAGTACGAGTCATAGTAATTAATTTCGTACGAACGAAAGGAAATAAACTATCGACAGTGGAGCTATTATAGGTAAAAATATGGCTTCGATTTTTGTGTGGAATTGCCTCGAGTGCAAAGGGTTAATTCCAAAATGGCGACGCCTTCGGATACAAAATACTTGCCCGTCCCACGCGCCTCGTCTCCTTTCTCGCGTAGAATTCAATTTTCACCGACTCCTTGGATCCTAACGACAATGTAACAGCGGTTTGGAACGAGTATGGCAATTTTTAGCGTCCCCCGGGCGCCGTTCGAGCGTCGAGGGTTAATTCGTCGTTCGGCGAAGTTGGCGCTCGCTGGTTAACCCGAGAACAAATCTTGCGCTGCTGGGAGCCGCTCGCAGGTAGACTTCCATTCGGTTCGATCAACTTCCGGTCTGTTGATCGAACGCCGTTCTCGTGTTAACACGGTCGGGGCAGAGTTGACAGGCGCGTTAAACGGCCGCTGCACTATTCACCGTAGACCAAACATTGTCCGAATATTAATTAGAGTCGCCGTATTTATGGAATGGCGCCGGTCCATCGAAGTTTCCAATTAGAACAAACTCGCGCGACGCGGCAAGTATCGATAATTGATCGAACTTTTGCTCCGGAATTATTGCTCCTTCGCAGTAATTTTTCAGAATGGAAAAACTAACGCGGAATACTCGGGAAAAACGAATCGCAATTACGACTTGGTCGGATTCGCTGCCCGGATCCGAAGGATTAAAGGCAGCGCACTGTGGGATTGTTTTGATTAAGTTGCAAACCGCGTTAGAGTTAAAACGGCGAAACGGAAACGCGTTGTAATTAAATTCCAGCAGGAAGATGAGACACAGTTAAGATAATTGAGCAGAGCGAACGACGCGCGGTGCTTTCGCACGAATAAAGTCAGTCCCCTTTCGACCTAACCGAGAAATTCTTCTGCGTAATGCGGTCTGGTTGCGTCGCGACACACCCGCGGCAACTTATCAGATAACGCGAACAATCCACAGAACCGTTCTTCCCACGAAACCGATCGACATCGTTAGCCTCCAGCAACCCGGCGAAATTCTACAGCGAAAATCGCCTCGTTGCTTCCACGATTTTCAACGTAATTTATTTAACCCTTTGCCTGCCAGCTTCTCGGCGCTATTTTGTCGCAAAACCTTTGGCACTTTGGCACCCAGTAAAGTACTATTATTATTTCTTGTAATTTTGAACGGTACGATAAATTATAAAAACCTTAGCGATTGTATCATATTTTAATTTCAATTTCCCGTGGCATTTCAACGGGAAGCTTCAGAAAAATATCTGAAAAAGAAGCTAATAAATTTTAATGTTCCCTCGAAGGAGACAGGGGGTGCAAAGGGTTAATAAAATGAAACGGAACCGCCGCAACGAGACTCGCAGACTCGCTAGAAGGTTTACGTTTAAATTTGGGAAAATGTCTCCGTCGGCCGCGTATGGTTGACTGGACGATCGAATAAAACCGAAAGCGTCTCGAGGACAATTAAAATTAATTGTTGGAGGAACCGGAGAAGAAGCCATTAAACGGGAACGCTGTCAAAAATTCCTTGTTAGGAGACAACGCTCGGCGTTGCTGGGGCGAATAGGAACAGCGAGACGTAACTTGGCATAACAAGTGGGTCGTGGGATGATTTAAGGTATCCTTAAGGTCGGTCAGTCCCGCGACCACAGGGCGTTTTCCATTAAATCATCGTTTGCGCCGAAGCGAATGTCGGATAAATGGACGGATCGCCTGGAAACCAGGAGAAAAACGCTAAAAGGCGCCGGCGTTTCGATTTGATTTCCTTAAGTGCTGTTGTTCTACCTTGCGTAATCGCTCGCTCAACACCGGAGCATTGTTTCAATGCGATCAACGAATTAAAAGCGAATTCGTCGATGAAAGAGGACGTTTCGCAACGGAAGAGTTTCGTTTTCAACGCTAGGTTTTCGAGACGCGTCGCAATTGCGAGCTCTAGCTTTCCAAGCCTGAAAAATTATATCCAACATCTATAAATATACGTTTTGTTAACAGTTGTGAAATGAAGCATTCGGAAACGACGATATTCGGTGTAGATCCGCGAATTTTCCAGGGGTTCCGGAAGTGTTTCGCGTGCAATCGATTTCCCTGAACGTTAACCCCTTCTCGTGCAACGTCGAGGTAGACTCGCGAAGACGATAGCAGACACGATTCGTCAAACGTTACGAACCCGTTCTCTTACATCGAAATGATATTCTGCCGCGAGGTTAACGTTATAGCCCCGAACGCGGACGACTAGTCAATTTTCTTTTCGATGGAAACTATAAAGACGAAGAAATTCGAATTGCCGCGAGTGTACAGAGAAGTTGAAGCCGAAGGGTTCGAAAGGGCATCGTTCAGAGTAGCATGATCTCCGCTAGCAGTGTCGCGCGAACGATTTCGCCGGGATTCGCGTTACAGTTAAACGCGAAGTGAAACTCGCGGTTTCCGAAGCTGCTGCATTATGAAAATGCATCTGGGATTAATCGGCGATCCGCGATCGCGGCGCAACGCGAGTCGGCTCTAATTAGACACCTTGCAAAATGATGTGCGAGAACTTTCAGCGGCGCGTCGACGATTACGATCGCGAATAAAATATATTCGCTGCGGTTCGCGTTCACCGAACAGTCGGCCGATATAATTTACGCGCGACGTCGCTTTCTAATCCGTCGGAGCTTCATTTTCTTTCGATAAATTGCAAATTTCGGTGCGTGGGACGCGTCCAACGAAAGTAGAACGACTATATTATTCTTCTTCTTCGATATTACCACATTCTCCGCGCAACCATAACGCCGTCGAAACGCGGCTTCATTTTTTTTAACGAGATCGTAAAATTTACGAGCTTCCCGAGAACGCTCTTTCCGAGTGTCTCGAGCATCGGCAAAATATAATATGCACCGACCGCAAACCGTTTTCACGACGAATACGATTCTTTTGTGCAGATACAAATTCTGCGGCTCGCTGCCCAATCACCTGGACGACAAGGACGCGCTCGACGACGATCCAAAGGAGAACAATAACATAATGACCGACACGATCACCGGGAATCTCGGAGGAACGTTGCCGCACAAGAAGCGATCCTTGGGCGTGCATTTTTCGGACGGCGGACCAACCGGAGCGTTGGATCTCGTGAAACATCGGTCGCAGGACTCCATCGACGAGAACGATCCCTGGAGGTAGGCAATTCTTCTTCTGAAACGTTCTTTCGAAATATTCCGTTTCGACGCGATCTTTTCCGGTGGTCAGCCGGAAGGGTTAACAATTATGCCGCCCTCGAAGGCAAGCGAGTCTCGCGCATTCTTCTCCGGGTCGAGCAACGAGTTATTCGACTGGCCTGTTTCGGATGCCTCGACCTAGGAAAACTGGAGTATCGCGTCGCGACTGGACTGCAGATTCGAAGCGTCGAAACGATCGGTCTCGAAAAATCCGCAGCGTGGCTATCGATCGGCGTGAATCTTTGGAATTGCTCCGCGATTCTTTGCTGAACGACGTGGAGCCGCGTTCGGGAACAATGTAAATGATGGACGCATCCTCCAACAGGTACCAGCAGAGCGACCTTGACCTGGTGCGGTGCCGGCACGGAAATTTCGACTCCGTGCGGCGAAATCGAAGCACCGACGCGGTGTCCGGGGATTCCTCGCGGAGATATACCCGCGGCTCGTCCCTGGAAGACAGATGTCATCGGAATTCGGATCTTGACCTGGTGGGCACGTTGCCGAAACGAAAGCAGGACACCAGGAGCGTCCGGAAAGCATCCGACATCGATTCCTCGTCGTCCCAGCCGAGCGTCGTCGTGCCGGACCCCGCCGACAAAGACTTGCTGATGCAGATCGTGCACAAACCCGACTGCGAGCTGGTCAGGCATCGGCAACAGCTCAGCAAGTGCATCGATCTTAAATTGAGCAAACTGGCCGGCGGGGAACCGCAGGATCAAGGTTACGCCTCGGAACGCTCTCCGGAAGACGAGCATCCGCCATCGTTGCCCGGACAACCGTTCCCGAACATCACACCTGGTGAGTACATCCTTTGTTCCAGCACGGCGGCTGTGTCCCGGAGCGAGTTTCCGGCCGCGATTATTTCCAGCCTCGTCGCGGAAAACGCCGATTACTCCAGAACGACCAAAATTCCGTCGACGAACGCTCTTCGTCGCACCGCAGCCACGCGAGATCCCTTCAGCATTTCCTTTCCGGTTTTTCCGCGCGTCTAATCGATTTCAAAATCGGCAGATTTTAACCCTTAGCACTCGAGTGGCGACTCTGAAACGCCACGAAAAATTAGCACATTATTATTTAAAATAATCTTAACCCTTTGCACTCGAATGGCGCCACCAAAAATTGCCGTACTAGGCGTACGAAGCGTCGTTCGAGTGCAAAGGGTTAAATAATAGTAAGGGAATTTTTAGTGTCGCCTCAAAGGCGCCATTGGAGCGTTAAGGGTTAAAATCAAATCGATGCGTCGGTCGATAAAGATTTACGCTGTATCCGAAGACTCCAGGGCAATTTTGACCACCTCAGCTATATCCTTTCCTGCGAATTAATCGGTTAAGATCGCGTTTCCCTTTTCCTTTTCCCTGGCTGACCAACCGGAAAGCGGTCCGCCGTTTCCCCGACTTTATTTCCCTTCCACTCGGTTCCTGCGTTCTTTTAATATCATCCCGGTATACAATGTATCCGCTGCTTCCTCCTCGCCACTCTCGCTCCACTTTAGCCCCTCGTCTTTTGCGTATCTCTCGAATAATTTCTTATCTGCAGCTCCTCCCGAGAGTTCGCTCTGCAATTCCGCTTCTCCCCGGCCTTCGCCGAGGCCGTTCTCTTCCATTCAGCGGTATTATTCGACTTCTTTTCGCAGCGGGCTCTCCTTTATACCGTTTCCCCAGCCACCGTCGCCTCTCCGTTCCCATTCGACGCCCAACTCTGTTGTCCGTTTGATCCGCCCCCGAATCCACTGTTTCCCCGGTGGCCTAACAATTTATACAAGCGTGAAGCGTTTGCGATTCCTTCCGCGGAAGCAACCGGGCAAAATCTCGAATCTGCGCGCGAATCTTCGAGAACGCGCTGCTGGTCGATTGTCCATCCTTTTCCCGAATCAGAAAGTCGCAAAGCTCTGACAGGGGTTCTCCTAAAGTCGTCCTGCAGTTCTCACCGCTGGGACTCTCGAATATAAGCCCTGTGCTTTTAGGAGAAACCTTTCGCGAGCGTTAAACCTTCTACTAGCTTCGTCGACCTCGCTCGCAGAGAGCAAAGAGGTTCCTGCATCCCCATCGCTGACATTAGGCTGATCGATTAATCTCTTTCGCTGCATTTCTCGGGGAAGTCTTTGTCAACTGCGACTCCAACTCGGGGAGGACGATTTTCCCGAAGAATCGCGTGACTATCGAAGAAACATGAAGTATTTAACCCCTTGCCATATTATGACGAGTCAGACTCGAAGATTTTAAACAAAGCCTAACAAATATAAATATTACATCTTCCTTTTAAGACCAAATCAAATTTTATTCTAATTATTTATTAATTTTATAAATTGTTTTACCTCTTCTGTAACATCTTAAAAATGATTTATTAATTTTATAAATTGTTTCACCTCTTCTGTAACATTTTTAATGATGAAATCGCCATAATGGCTTTAGTTACAAGGAAAATGGTATGGTAAGGGGTCAAGGGATGCAAAACGCCTAGTAAAGTCGCTCGGAGGTCCATCCTTCCCGGTTGGCTCGCAATATTTTCCAAAATAGTGTGCTTCCTATCCGAGCAGCGACTTCGACTCTTAGTGAACGATCTTCCCGAAGGATCGCGCGGTTCTCGAAGCAGCGTGAAGTATTTAAGGAACGCGAAGCGCCTAGAAAGTCGTAAACGCGTGGATGGTCTCGGAGGTGTTTGGTTGCCGAGCTTTTGGTTGGACGAGGAAGGCCGAGAAAGGGGGACCGGACAATGGGCACCCGTGGACACCCACGGACGATAACGCTGTGGGAAGTTGCGATACGGAGAGGCAGGGAACCGCGAAGCAACGGGATCCCGTGCGTCCTCTCCCGTGCTCGCGTACGAAGCTCGCCTCTGCACCGAGAGAGGTAATTTCCCCGAGCAGGCACGTACAGTTGTGACAAACGAGCCGGGGCGTGTTTTTCCCGGTTTCTCTGTCTATTAGGTGCTTCCAGCTCCTTAGTTCTATCATTTTCCAGGAGTTTTTGCCGTCTAGACGGCGCGGTGCGGTGCGGCGCGGCGTCGCATCAAGCGGTACCGAGTGGAAACGTAATGGCCAAGCAAGCACGGGGAACTCTCGAGCTTGACACACTTTTCCCGAGTAAATTTCCTGAGTAAGACGTGCAGGTATCTTTCTGGGTGGGTATCCTTTGTCACCGATAGACGACGAGCCGCGCGCTTCGAATTCAGCGTGTCCTCTCTCTTTTTCTCTCTTGCGAAAGATCGTTGCGTCGGTTGAAACGAATAAGGCCACCGGTCCATTCTTCTTCCCCGTTCAACGGCCCGCCTCCGATCCATCTTCAATTTTTCCCTCGGTAATCTGTTTCCAATAGAAGCGGCTTTATCGCCGAAGACTCCGTCCAGATCGTGTCGCTTTATTCCCCGTTGCGTTTCATCGCCGCCCCAAAGAAGACTTCCGCTTTGGTCCGCCTTGATCTCGCCCGACCACATTCCTTTACGGCGATCCTCGTCGGCCGACCTCCTTGTCCAAAATACCGCAGAAACGTCTTCGATCGGCGGTATAATTCCGCGCGACTCGCGCAGAACGCAAAAGTATCACCGCGACCGGAAGTTCGCGAGCTCCTAACGCGTCGGCTGGTTTTTACCGAGCGACCCAGCCAGCGGTACTTTAAGCAGAAGCACTTAAACCGAGCGCAAAACCCGCCTCTCAAGCTCCGGCACACTTAAACCGTCAAAAAATATATTATCACCGGACTTTCTTCTAAATCGACACTCGAACGCAACAAACGCGACTCGTCGAACCGGTGGGAAGTTTGCCGGTGTTTAATCCTTTCAGTCCCGTCCACAAAAGTGCCGTTACTGAACGAAAAATCGCCGCAGAAATATGCACAGTGCGTGTAGTTTTTGTATGTACGTTTTTCCAAGTTTTAACCCTTTGCACTCGAATGGTGACTCAGAGGCACCGCTGAAAATTGTCACACCATTACATTGTCACATTAAATTGAATTGCAATAAAAATTCACTTGTTGTAAGAACGAGTGATAGTAAATGAACCCGTATCCATAAGATAAAATAGATCAGGTAGAACGAAAATATTCCAGGTCAGAAGGAGTGTCTTGGTTTTCGAGTTAAACAGCTTCGAGTGCAAAGGGTTAAATAACAACTGTGCTGAATAAAACAAGAGCAATTTTAATCCTTTGCACTCGACACTAAAAACTGCTATACTATTATTTAAACAACTTTTACATCGATAGATTTGCAGCGAAAAAATCGATAACAGTTTTAATGTTCCAAGTACGAACAATAGTAATAAATTTCATATGTATGTAAGGAAATAAATTATGTACAATAGAGCTATTATAATTAAAAATATTCTTTCGATTTTGGAGTAGAATTGCTTCGAGTGCAAAGGGTTAACTGCAGACCGCGGCGCTGGAAATGGCCGATCGTACTTGTACAATGGAATTACGCTGTGTCGGAATGCGTAGGTCGATTTTGGAATTGCAATTGGGTGGGCCGCAAAGGGTTAGCCTTTCGATGAATCGTTAGGTGGGAATAATGGTTCTCGAGAGGCCGCTCTTTGATTATTCGTTTAGGCGACGGGCACGGGCTCGAAGAGAAGCGGGAGGTAAATTAAGTGCGGATAGATCGTTTGGAACGAGCTCGTGTTTAAAGCTCGCGTCGAAT
This sequence comes from Agapostemon virescens, assembly GCA_028453745.1. Taxonomy (NCBI): domain Eukaryota; kingdom Metazoa; phylum Arthropoda; class Insecta; order Hymenoptera; family Halictidae; genus Agapostemon; species Agapostemon virescens. The sequence continues at coordinate 12,479,803 of CM052095.1, read as the reverse complement.
TGGAAAAGGGCAAACGTCCCGAAATGGTATCCAGTTAGTAATTTAGCGCGGTCGTTGCGCGCCGGTGCGGTGCATGACCCGATACGACGAATCGGGCCGAGTACTTGAACAATTACTTTCTACCCGTTATTTTATGCGGTATCACCGTGCCAGCTGCATTATTTCGGGCAGCACGGCGAGCCCCGGGGCGCGCAGCGTCACCCTGCCGGCCGTAATTCTGCGCCGAGCGGTGCGACAAAAATATATTGTCAAACAAGCGCGTAAATAAAGCCCGGATGGTCACCTTAATCGCGTTCGCTCGAACGTTCGCCGTGGAAAACCCTTCGCGCGCTGATTTCGAACACGCGAGATCGGGGAAGGGTCGCGGTCCGCGAATTTCGCAGGCTGCAATTTTCCTTGCAGAGCTTCGGCTTCGAAATAACTCGCCTTTCGCCGGATATCGATCCGATCGAGACGACATATCGCGCGTATTGTTCACTTCGTTCGCCATTCAAATCCGTCCCTCCCTTGGCCACGTCATTGTCCGGGATCGCGCAGTGTCAATCTTCCCGAAAGAGCCGACCATTGTTCGAATTATTTCCAAGTCCCGCAGCCTCTCCGTTCCGGCTACGATCATCCCCTAAACGTTTCCCGATCGGCCACCCTCGAGCCGAAGACGAACGAGTCGCCGCCGCCATTTTTAATCCGTCGAACGCGCCACGGAAAAATGCCACGCTGTTGTTTAAAACAATTTATAGCGAAGATTCCTATGGCGGTTCTGCCTCCTACGCTCGCCGACAGAGAGATAGCTGTGGAGATTCTCGCTGCTACCCGATCTCTCGCAATTTTCCCCTCCGCTATGTCGCTTTGGAGATCCTACGTGTCTCAAGGCGGGGAAAATAATTCCATTATGATACGGAAGCCTCGACAGTGGGACTCGTAGGACGTCCGACCGCGAAGGCCTCGAGTCTCCGATCGCAGAGGGTCGCTAGAGTCCTAGGAAGAAATATAGAAGTCGCCTTTATTGTATATTCGGTAAGCGAGTCGAACGCGGACTGTGTTCAGAGGAAGCGTTTGAATTTCAAATGAACTCTCGCGTCGGCGATACCGCCACGATTTCGGTATTAACCATTTCAGAATGGTCGGGAGCGAAAGTTTCGCGCGCAACAAGCTGACGATTCGCAGCGCAGCTGATTCGTCGGTGGCACCCTATATTCGGGGGATGGCAACGGTTCCGACTGGTAACAGGAGACCGAGGAACTTCATAACAACCGAGTTTCAACCAGAAATCGAGTTAACATTCATTTCCGAGAGCATCGGGCAAAGCATACACGCAATTAGCGTCTTCGTGCCATGCTTTGATTGTTCAAAAGGACGGCGTGCTAAAACCCGAAGGGAGTTGCTCGTGCAAATCAATTTCAAGGGCCGAATGCTGGTTAATTAACGCTGCTTAACGGGCGAAGCGTGCGGCGACGGGGTCCGATCGAATCTTTGCGTCGTCGACGAACGTTCCTGCACCCGCTGAACACGGCCCAGGATCCACAGTTCTAATCTCGCCTAAATCGGAGTACCCGCGGAACCGGAAGTCGCTTTCGGCGTCGCGACGCGCCGCTTCAAAGGGAGAAACCGTATCCATACCAATAACGACGTCTATTTAGTCTTGGAACCGCCATTTTGACGGTAGCTCGTGAGGCTAGCATTGGGCGCAAG